>CATIWQ010070615.1:0-23485 GCA_949673415.1 Euphorbia schlechtendalii | reverse complement strand
TTTATACTTCATATAAAAGATTTCATGTGGTATGTAGTTGTTTTTGGTGCAAATGCAGATACTAGGTAAATCTTGGGAGTAAAATGATCTAAAGTGGAATTCTATGTAAAAAGAGTGAAAAAGGTGTGAAAAGATGCGTGGAACTAATGATTTGGCTTAGGATCGAAGCTGTCAAAGATCGGTGAAGTTACAAGAAGAATTTTGAAGAAAAACACAATTCACGGTCGTGATAACAATTCGTGGTCGTGACTTGATACACATTAGAATAAGAAAATTGTAAAACAAAGATTCACAGTCATGACTTGTACATCGCGGTCACGACTTGGATGATTTTTTGGTCAAATCTTCCTAACTACCAACCGCTAGACAAGAATGATCAACCGCCATCAACTACCAACTAAAAGACACTTATCACAAGTTAACCAATCATGAATAGATGCCTATCCATTATGGATAAGATTAAAGCTTCTCAACCAATCACAATGAAGTGATGCAATCTTTTACCAATGGACACGACTCTTCGTTTAGATAGACGCAACCATTTGAACTCTATAAATAGGGCTCCAAACCTTACAATTTTCATGCATGATGTGGCATTGGAATTAGAAAAGGCTTCAATCTCCATAATTCTGGATGGATGGGCATGGTATGTGGTATATGGTATAAGGTGTATACGTGCATACATAGTTCTTGAGAGAAAATAGTGTAGATTTCACTTCGTTCTAAGTTAGCGAAAAAATGTATAAGTGATTCGATACTGATTTCGATCACTAGATTTCTCTACATATTCGAGCTATTGTTGTATAAGTGTAATTGCTAATCACTTATCAATAAAAGTATTCATTCTTTAATATTTATTTATTCAATATTCACAAAGAATAGCATCCTAGCAGAGTTCTGTACGTGCCGAGACCAAATTCAAAGCAGTAGCAGGAATTGCGGGAATTGACGACTCCCATTAAAGAGTGGATACGGTTTGATCAACTTTAGCTTTAACTTGCATACCTTACAACTTTGCTTTATTTTCTTTTTATACTTTCTATTTCGAAGTTTATGATATGTCTATGTGTCATATTGTGTATTTTGTGTTGAGTCTTTTATATTAATCAAGTTATATGCTTTTGAGTTAACTTTAAGAGTGATTTCGGGGTTAACAAGATTGTGTATAATCATTGGATATGTGATCATAGCACTGTTTAGTAAGCCAACAATTTTGGAATGGTAACTTGCTAAATATGGCTATGTGAGAGCGACCCGTACTAAGCATAGTACTATTTTTATCCAGGTTTATATAATCGTCTTAATTCATTTGCACTAGACTTAGAAAAGTCATTCATGTGTTGCTCTACGGTGAATAATTGAATATTTGAGTGTCTAAAATTGAATCTGTTAAAGTAATCAGTGTAAGTAATATCTTTGATGATTTTGCATGTTTTCTTTGCTATACTTGTTCGTAGGGATAATCTATACCGATTTCTTTTACTCTACTCTATTTATACATTTATCTATTTATTTACCATCATATTCCAACCAACCCAACAATAATAAAATTATCTATTTTATTTTCTTTGTTCCTTTACTCTTGTTGGTCTTTAGAACTGGTTCCTTATGAGTTCGATATCTTTTAAAACTACGTCGCAACTGCATACTTGAAGTTATCATCATCTTTCTATTTTGATAAGTGGTATTGAAAACACCTGTACTAAAAAAGCAAAAATCTCATGAATAAGGTATTAAACTTATCAATAGAAAAGTGGCGAACAAGTTTTTGGCACCGTTGCTGGGGAAGGCAAGTGCGTTCTAGAGATCAAATTACCGGAGAATGGGCAATTATATTTATGTGTCTACGAATTATGATACTATGTCTAAAAATTGAAGAAATAGAAGGATTAATGAAGGTCGCGACCGCTACTGTAGATCGCGCTCATGAAGTTATACAGCAAAACCTTATGTTCTTGATTTGAAGAAAATCATGATCGTGACAAGCCTTCGCAATCGCGACACGGGCCTCGGATTCTCCTTCACAATAAACGGGTTTACACTTTTCTTTTCTTTTCTTTTTCAAATTTTAGATTGGTGTTTGTTTTTTGTGTTTTCGTTTTTAGTAAAGTCTCTCACAATGAGGACATTGTGATATTTGTAAAAATCCAAAAAATTGAATAAAAATAAAAAATTGAATAATATGAAAATTTTCTTGATTTTGTGTTGTTTATACATTATCCATACCTATACTATACTAACATATGTTCCAAGGTTATTATGAGTATTAGGTATTACAAGTTTGATGTTAGTACAAATTTCGAACAAAATTTTTGTTTCGAGTTTGAGCGCACGTTGAGAGTGTGAGCGCTTTATGGCACAACATTTAGCATTTGGCAAGGATGAGTGGTGAGTAACATTCAAAAGCAACATTCCAAGTAAGTTTTGATATACATGTCAATGCAACATGAATTAGTGTAAGTTGTATAGTTTTAGTTTAATGCTACCGATAAGTTTTAAGTGGAGTATTATTTAGTAGTGTTCTTACTATGAGTTTTATATGCAAATCTCGAATAAGTCTTATAAGTATTGAGTGTGTTTAAAGTGTTGGGAAACTATAGCCATAATACTTTGAAAATAATCAATAAAGGATGAGGGAATTTAGAGAAAAATCAAAAGAAAGAGAGGATAACCAATGAGTTATGCAAAAGGTGAGGAATGGTACGGAGCAGAAACTGCAACCATTCAATGAGTGAAAAATGAAAAAGTAGCATAGCATGAAAAATGGGTGTAAAGTACAAAGTACTTAAAAAAGCATATGCTTAAAAGAAAAAAAATGAGAGAAAGTGGTATAAAGCATAAAATGAAACCACTAAAAAAAGGGGAGAGTGGTATGGGGCATAAAATGCAATCACTAAGAGTGTTTTCAGCATCCTAAGTCACCTAAAAATGCCTTGAGATCAAACTTTCCAAAGAGTGTTCCTTTTGTCCTTTATACTTTATACTATACTTGAGAGAAGGTAATATTCGAGTAAGCATATAACACTTGTATGAAGATGTGATTCGGTTGACCCTCAATTAAAAGCAAAGGTATGAAACTAGACTATATAAATTGCACATTACTAATTTTTGGTAAATTTCGAACCTTTACTTGAATCTTTATACAACGTGGGAATGTGATACTCACTACAATAGTCTTTCGCCAAATGAGGTACAAACTTGAATAGTAATTTATAAACTTCTATTGTTTTTACCTTGAGGACAAGGTAAATGTTAAGTGTGGGGGTGTGATAAGTGTATAATTACACTTATTATCATGACATTTTCAATCATAAAACGATATAGTTTTGTTTCATTTTATACTTCATATAAAAGATTTCACGTGGTATGTAGTTGTTTTTTATGCAAATGTAGATAATAGGTAAATCTTGGGAGTAAAATGAACAAAAGTGAAATTCTATGGAAAAAGAGTGAAAAAGGTGGAAAGAGATGCGTGGAACTTAAGGAATTGGCAAAGGATTGAAGATGTCAAAGATCGGTAGAAATCGTAAAGAAGAATCATGTGAAAAAGGCATGTCAAGATCGTGACACATATATCGCGGTCGCTACTTGTTAACATTCACAATAGAAAGTTACCAACCAAGTATTCACGGTCGTGACATACATTCGCGATCTTGACCTTGACGATTTTTTGTCAACTCTTCTCTTCTATCAACCACCAGTTAAAAACGATCAATCACCCATCAACTATCAGATGAAAAGACACCTTTTGAAAGTCAACCAATCATGAAAAGGTTCCTTTCTATTGGAGATGAGATAAAACCAATTCAACCAATCACTATGAAGCGGTACAACTCTTTGCCAATGGACACGACCCTTCGTTTGAACGGATGCAACCCTTTGTACTCTATAAATAGGGCTTCAATCTCCATAATTTCATATAGATGGGCATGGTATGTGGTATATGGTATAAGGTGTATACATGCATACATAGTTCTAGAGAGAAAATTGTGTAGATTACGCTTCGTTCTAAGTTAGCGAGAAAATGTATAAGTGATTCGATAATTATTTTGATCACTAGATTTCTCTACATATTCGAGTGATTGTTGTATAAGTGTAATTGCAAATCACTTAAATAAAAGTTTTAGTTCTTCAATATTAGTTTATTCAATATTCACAAAGAATAGCATCCTAGCGGAGGTTCTGTACGAGTCGAGACCGAATTCAAAGCAGATGCAGGAATTACGGGAATTGACGACTCACATTAAAGAGTGGATACAGTTTGATCAACTTTAGGTTTCACTTGCATACCTTACAACATTGCTTTGCTTTCTACTTATACTTTCTATTTCGAAGTTTATGATATGTCTATGTGTCATAATGTGTATTTCAACATATATAAATCAAGTCATATGCTTTTGAGTTAACTTGTTTCGGGGTTAATGAGATTGTGTATAATCACTGGATCTGTGATTATAACGTTGTTTAGTGAGCTAACATTTTTGGAATGGTAACTTGCTAAATATGGCTATGTGAGAGCGACCAGTACTAAGCATCGTACTATTGTTATCCAAGTTTATATAATCGTCATAATTTTTTTGCACTAGACTTAGAAAAGTCATTTCATGTGTTGCTCTGCGGTGAATAATTGAATATCTGAGTATCTAGAACCGAATCTATTAAAGTAATTTACTACATGTAATATCTTTGATGATTTTGCATGTTTTCTTTGCTATACTTGTTCATAGGGATAATCTATACCGATTTCTTCTACTCTAATCTATTTATACATTTTTCTATTTATTTACCATCATATTCCAAACAACCCAACAATAATAAAATTATCTATTTTATTTTCTTTGTTCCGTTATTCTTGTTGGTCTTTAGAACTGGTTCCTTCCCTGTGGGTTCGATATCTGTTAAAACTACATCGCAACTTTATACTTGCAGTTATCATCATTTTTCTATTTTGATATGTGGTATTGACAACACCTGTACTTTAAAGCAAAAATCTCGTGAATAAGTTATTAAACTTATCAGTAGAGAAGTGGTGAATAGCAGCATAAGTTGATATTATTGTATTTGTAACAATGGGGATACACAATTATATTAGAAAGAAAAAGTTTCAAATGATGCATTTGAGATCATTGAAAATGAATCGTATCGACATGATGATGATGATGATGATGATGATGATGATAATGATGTTGATGCTAATTAACACAAACATGCGTGTTGAAGAGGAGACTCATAATCAAGGAGAAGATCCTCACTTTTGGATGGCAGTACGTGATATGATCGCAAGTGAAGTTAATTGATTAGTGTTATAAAAGTTTTGTAATAGCATATATATATTTTTACCAAGGCACTATATTTTTTGACATTATCATACAATGTTTTGTTAATATTTTACCAAGATATCTTAACGATTTAAGATGAACAACGATGTACAGTAATATTTTTGGTAACGTGTTGTTAATTTTCAATGTGCTTTTAAAATATTTTTATTACATTTTCACTTTATATCAAAAATTTTATAGATTTCTATGAATAATATAAATTTAAATGTCCTATTTTGTAAAAATAATGTATACATTATTATCTCAAATTAAATTATAAAAAAATATTACAGGTATAGTAAATTAACTATTTTATTTATACATAAACGATACTTTTGTATGATACATAAAAGAATGATGTCGTGGGACCCGATGTGCGACCCTGCAGATTGTTAACCAACAACCATAAAAACTGGTTAGATAGGCTCAGCCAGGGATTCTGGCGAAGCCTCTCCGACGCTCAAGTTAGTACAAGGGTGGGAGTGTGATTGTAAGTATGAGTTTCAGAGTTGATGATACGTACCCGAGTAACTTCCCAAGAACTAGTATTTATAGTTGTTTAATTGTGCCATAGTCGCTCTGATCATGCCAGAAAGGTGTGTGGTAACTGCTACCATGATGCACCAACCGTTCTCATAGTGTTCTAACCACCCTCACGCACCAAATATAGCATAACCGTGGGAGTTATCTTTGTTGTTCAAGCCTCTTGGGCTTGATGGGCTTTATGCGGGCCTCATAAGCCACAGGTCATGAGGTGGGTGATAAGTGTATAATTACACATATTATCATAATAATTTTACACATTAAACACCATAGTTTAAGTCATTTTTATACTTCATATAAAAGATTTCACGTGGCATGTAGTTGTTTTTTATGCAAATGCAGGTACTAGGTAAATCTTGGAAGTAATATGATTAAAGTTGGAAATCAATGAAAAAAGGAGTGAAAAAGGTGCAAAAAGATGCGTGGAACTTAAGGATTTGGCTTAGGATCGAAGCTATCGAAGTTCAGTAAAGTTACAAGAAGGATTCTGAAGAAAAACACAATTCACGGTTGCGACAACCATTCGCAGTCATGACTTAGTATTCTTCAGAAGAGAAAGTTGCCAACCAAATATTCACGGTCGCGACATGTACTTCGCGGTCTCAACTTTGACGGTTGTTTGGTCAACTCTTCTCAACTATTAACCACCACCATCAACTACCAAATGAGAAGACACCTTTTGGAAGTCAACCAATCATGAAAAGGTGCCTTTCCATTGTGGATAAGATCAAATCAACTCAACTAATCATAATGAAGTGATGTAATCTTTCACCAATGGACACAACTCTTCGTATGGATAGACGCAACCCTTCATGCTCTATAAATAGGGCTCCAAACCTCACCAATTTCGTGGAATGAGTGGTAGAGAGAGTGAGAGTGGCATTTATGGTGTTTAGATAGAGAGAAAAATCGTGTAGAGTTCATTTTGTTCTAAGTTAGCGAGAAAATGTATGAGTGATTCGAACCTTATTTCGATCACTAGATTTCTCTACATATTCGAGTGATTGTTGTATAAGTGTAATTACAAATCTCTTATCAATAAAAGTTTTCGTTCTTCAATATTCTTTTGTTCGATATTCACAAAGAATAGCATCCTAGCGGTGGTTCTGTATGAGTCGAGACCGAATTCAAAGCAGACGTAGGAATTGTGGGAATTGAAGACTCCCATTGAAGAGTGGATACGGTTTGATCAACTTTAGCTTTCACTTGCATACCTTACAACTTTGCTTTGCTTTCTACTTATACTTACTATTTCGAAGTTTATGATATGTCTATGTGTCATAATGTGTATTTCATGTTGAGTCTTTTATATTAATCAAGCTATATGCTTTTGAGTTAACCTTAAGAGTAGTTTCGGGGTTAATGAGATTGTGTATAATCACTGGATCTGTGATTATAATGCTGTTTAGTGAGCCAACATTTTTGGAATGGTAACTTGCTAAATATCGCTATGTGAGAGCGACCTGTACTAAGCATAGTAGTATTGTTATCCAGGTTTATATAATTGCTTTAATTTGTTTGCACTAGATTTAGAAAAGTCATTTCATGTGTTGCTCTGCGGTGAATAATTGTATATCTGAATATCTAGAATCGAATTTGTTAAATTAGTCTAGTGTACGCAATATCTTTATTGATTTTGCATGTTTTCTTTGCTTTACTGGTTCATAGGGATAATCTATACTGATTTCTTCTACTCTGATCTATATATATTTATCCACATCATATCCCATCCTATCCAACTAAAATAAAATCATTTATTTTCTTTTCTTTTGTTCCGTTTCTCTTGTTGATCTTTAAAGCTGATTCATTCCCTGTGGGTTCGATATCTTTTAAAACTACATCGCAACTATATACTTGCAATTATCATCATTTTTCTATTTGTTAAGTGGTATTGACAATACCTGTACTTTAAAGCCAAAAATTCATGAACTAGTTATTAAACTTATCAGTAGAAAAGTGGCGAACAAGTTTTGGCGCCATTGCAGGAGAAGGCAAGTGCGTTCTAGAGATTTAATTTCCTGGAGATTACGGTACGCTTTTTCTTTGATTTTACTTTATTTAAATATTTGTTTGTTTGTGTTTTATTTTATTTTGTGTTAAAATGTTTACTAACATACGTTGGGATAAGTTTTGTGGAGATTACATGATCGATAACTTGATTGATACATGTGTAGATGAAATTTGTCATACATCTCTTGAAGTGTCAACATCTGAATCCCTTGAAAATTTATAATATTCCTCTGAAATCGAAAAATTGGTTAGAGATGATGATCCTATACCACCTTCTATAGATAAAACACCCTTAATAGAATTGAAGCAATTGCCTATTCATCTAAAGTATGAGTTTTTAGAAATCAACAATACCCTACCCATTATCATTTCTAGTTTGTTATCTGGTCTTCAGGAAGAAGCATTATTGGAGATAATAAAGGGTACTATAAGAAGTATTGGATGGCAAATTTCCGATATTAGAGGGAATAGCCCTAATATAGTAATGCATTCTATTAATTTTGAGAATGAAAGTAAACCTAGAACAGAAAGGCATAGAAGATTAAATCCTCACATGAAGGAAGTTGTTAAGAAGGAAATCATTAAGTTGCTAGATCCAGGAATCATCTATGCAATTTCAAATAGTGAGCGGGTCAGCCCTGTTCAATGTGTTCCAAAAAAAGGAGGTATTACTGTAGTTCAGAATGAAAAGGGTAACTTAGTTCCTACTAGGACAACAACTAGATGGAGAGTTTGCATAGACTACAGAAAATTAAATGCAGCCACTAGGAAAGACCATTTCCCTTTACCATTTATAGATCAAATGTTAGAAAGGATATCAGGTCATGCATTTTACTCTTTTCTAGATGGATTCTCTGGATATTTTCAAATCCATATTAGGCCAAATGACCAGGACAAAACCACTTTTACATATCCATTTAGTACATTTGTTTATAGAAGAATGCCTTTCGGATTATGCAATGCTCCAGCTACTTTTCAAAGGTGTGTTTTGGCTATTTTTAGTAAGTATGTGGAGGATATTATGGAAGTTTTCATGGATGATTTTTCTCAATATATGGAGATTCTTTTGAGAAATGTCTAGAGAATTTGGACAAAGTACTTGCTAGATGTGAAGAAACTAATTTGGTGTTGAATTGGGAGAAATGTCATTTTATGGTTAATGAAGGTATAGTATTAAGTCATAACATATATGAGAAAGGAATTCATGTAGATATAGCAAAAACCGAAATCATAGAGAAATTACCTCCTCCCACAGATGTTAAGGGAATAAGATCATTTCTAGGCCATGCTGGATTTTACAAAAGGTTTATTAAAGATTTTTCAATTATAGCTAAACCTTTAACTAATTTATTAGTTAAAGATGTGAAGTTCAAATTCTCTTATGACTGTTTAAAAGCCTTCAAAACTTTAAAACAAGCATTAGTTTCGGCACCCATAATTGTTAAACCAAATTGGTCTCTGCCATTTGAATTGATGTGTGATGCTAGTGATGTAGCTGTAGGTTGTGTATTAGGACAAAGGTATGAAAAGAGTTTGCATGCAATTTATTATGCAAGTCACACTTTATCTTCTGCACAATACAATTACACTACCACTGAAAAAGAGATGTTGGCAGTCGTATAGCCGATCACTTATCTCATCTAAAAGATGATAAGGGACCTATAGGTGAAACTGGTGAAATTAATGAATTTTTTCCCGATGAAAATCTAATATTTGTTAAACATACTATTAGTCCATGGTATGCTGAATATGCAAATTATTTAGTTTCACATACTTTACCCTTTGATTTAGATTCTAATGGTAAGAAGAAATTTCTTAAAGATATTAGATCATTTATGTGGGATGATCCTTATTTGTTTAAGATATGTGCCGACAGTATTATTCATAGATGTATAGATGATAATAACTTTTCTTTAGTTTTAAGTCATTTCCATAACAACATATATGGAGGACATTTAGGACCAGCAACAACCGAAGCTAAAGTCTTAGAAAGTGGATTTTATTGGCCAACGTTGTTCAAGGATGCTAGAGATTTTGTTCAGAATTGTGATAATTGTCAAAGAACAGGAAACACAAATCAAAGGGATGAGATACCATTGAAAAACACCTTAGAAGTAGAGCTTTTTGATGTTTGGGGTATAGATTTCATGGGACCATTTCCTACATCTAATGGTAATAATTACATTCTGGTTGTAGTTGATTATGTTTCAAAATGGATTGAGGCTAACGCATATAGTAAGAATGATGCTAGGGTAGTTGCTAAGTTTCTTAAGCAATTATTTAGTAGATTTGGAGTTCCCAGGACCATTATTAGTGATAGATGCTAACATTTCATCAATAAAACTTTTGAAAGATTGATGCAAAAGTATGGAGTACATCATAGGATTGCTACCCCATATCAACCTCAGACTAGTGGTCAAGTAGAAATCTCTAATTGAGAAATTAAGTGGATTCTCGAAAATACTATCTCAAATTCTAGGAAGGATTGGTCTACTAAGTTAAACGATGCATTATGGGCTTACAAGATAGCTTTTAAGACACTTATTGGTATGACTCCCTATAAATTGTTTTTTTGAAAGGCTTATCATTTACTAGTAGAATTAGAGCATAAGGCTTTATGGGGCATTAGAAGAATTACGTTTGTCATCATATGAAAATGCAAAGATCTACAAAGAGAAGATAAAACGGTAGCAAGATGTAAAAATACGGGAAAAGAAGTTTAAAGCCGGGATAGAGTTCTATTATGTAATTCTAGGCTTCATTTGTTCCTTGGAAAACTCAAATCTCGTTGGAAAGGACCTTATGAAGTTATTCAAGTGTTTGATAATGGAGCTTTGGTATTGAAATCCTAACATGGAGAAATATTCCAAGCTAATGGTTAACGATGCAAACCTTATCTTGAAAATAAATTTGAACAACAAGAAGTTGATTTTCAATTGCTATCTTCACCATGATTATTCAAGGTATAATAGTAAATATTCATCTTTTGTATTTAACAATATTTGTTTGTGCTTTTGTTTCTAAGTTTTTACAGGTACAAGTCTAAAAATTGAAGAAATTTGAAGAACTAAAGAAAATCACGACCGCGACACAATTCACGCTCGTGATTATTGGATATCAAAACTTTTTGTTTTCTATCATGAGGAAAATCACGATCATGATTGGCTTTCGTGATTGTGACATGGGTAAATTATAACCGTTACAGATCATGATCTGACATGCGACAGATGGCTAAAACTGGCATTAACAGGTATTTTTGAGCTTAAACCGCTATATTGTTAATTATAACCAATTAGAGACCCCTTAAACCTCTATAAATAGGTCTTATGTTGAACCCTAGCCACCACAACCTTCAAAAAAGCTTACAATTCTCTGAAATTTCTTCATATTCAATCTTCAATATTCAACCTTTTCTTCTTAACCTTTAAACTTCAAAACAGTCAAGATGCCTTTGAAGAAATCAACAAATAGAAGAGAAAGCCAAACATACCAAGAGGAGTATGATTGTCCTTTCCCTTTAAGGACAAGAGAAGAAGGCAAACGCTCTCAAAAGCTTAACAAATTGGATATCACCGAGATGATATTCCTAGATTTGGTCTTCTTGGAAACATTAAATCTCCGTAGAGAGATGGAGGTTTATATTTCTGCTCTTAGACTCACAAAGTTTATGGATTTTTGTTTTCCACAAAATCGAGATTGGATTCTCGAATGTCTAGTAACATTCGACTATGAAGATTCAAGGAAGAGGGCGATTCAATTTCGTAATCAAGGACGATATTACACCGTCACAAGAGAGATGATGGGTGAATGATTCGGATTCGAAATTGTTGATTCATCGAGCATGACGGATTCTTTTCAACCAAATCGAGTTTGGGCTGAATTATCGGGTAAGAGAGTCTTCGATCCCAAGAATTCTCCTAATAAACTTATTAAGCATGAGTGCATTCTTCTTCTCCACAAATACCTTTCCACTTCGATATTTTATCGAGTAGAGAATACCAAAGTCCAAAAGAAATATTTATTTGTTCTTTCTTGCGCTTTGATGAAACAAAAAGTGAAGTTTGTGGATATCATATGGGATATGATGAAGAAGAATTCTACAAGCACGAGGAATAAGATTGGAGTGGTTGAAATTATCACCGCTATTATCTTGGGTGCAAGAGGTGAACTCCCCTATGTCCAACAACGGGGTGAGTATTTTCGCTATATGGATGAGACTTAATTAAAGAATACCGGATTTTTTCAAGAGAACGATGGTGTATATTCTTTCTACTCCTACTCCAACCGCACCAAGAAGCTAAAATTGGCTCATGAAGATTCTTCCATCGGACCATCTAATCCAACCGTTAGTCGTCGACATGGAAAAGCTCCAATGCTTGAAGTAGAAGAAGATGAAGAAGAAGACGATGAAGCTTCGGAAGATTGGAAGGCGAGCACGCAACAAAAATTAGACAATTGCCAAGTGGAACTTCGAGTTATGAAAAGAGACATGAAGATTCTTAAGAAGAGTAATAAATCGATACTTCAAAAATTACTATCCTTCTTTCGAAAACAAAATTGTCAATTCACTCCTAGTCCCCCAGATTCTCCTTCACAATAAAACAGGTTTTCTCTTTTCTTTACTTTTCTTTTTCACATTTTTAGTCTAGTTTTTAATTTTTATTTTTATTAATGTCTCATAATGAGGACATTATGTTCTTTAGTGTGGGGGGGCATTTGTAAAAATCCCGAAAAATAAAAAAAATGAATAAAATTAAAATAATCGAAGAATTTAAAAATTTTTGTTATTTATACATTATCCATTCTTATACTTTACTAACATTTGTCCAAGGTTATTGTGAGTGTTAGGTATTATAAATTTGATGTTAGTGCAAAACTTGAGCACATGTTGAAATTGAGCATTATTAGCATAACATTAATTAATTTGGCAAGGATGAGTGGTGAGTAACATTCAAAAGTAACATTCCAAGTAAGTTTCGATATATATTTAATGTAACATGAATTAGTATAAGTTATATAGTTTTAGTTTAATGCTTCCGATAAGTTTAAGTGGAGTAATATCTAATAGTATTCTTACTATGAGTTTCATATGCAAATCTCGAATAAGTCCTATAAGTATTGAGTGTGTTTAAAGTGTTAGGAAACTATAGCCATAATACTTTAAAATTGATCAATAAAGGATGAGGGTATTATGAGTGAATAATCAAAAGAAAGAGAGGATAATTAATGAGTTATGCAAAAGGTGAGGAATGGTACGGAGCAGAAATTGCAACCATTCATTGAGTGAAAAAAAAGAAAAATAGCATAGCACAAAAAATTGGTGCAAAGTACAAAGTACTATATGATTAAAAGAAAAAAAAATAAGAGAGTGTTATGGAGCTTAAAATGCAACCACTGAAAAAAGGGGAGAGTGGTATGGAGCATAAAATGCAACCACTAAGAGTGTTTTAGCATCTTAGGTTACCTAAAAAGGCCTTGAGAGAAAATTATTCAAAGTGTGCTTTTTATGTCCTTTATACTTTATATTATGCTTAAGAGAAAGTAATATTCGAGTATGCATATAATGCTTATATGAAGATGCGATTCGATTAAACCTCCATTATGAGCAAAGGTATGCAACTAAACTATATAAATTGCACATTACTAATTTATAGGAAATTTCAAACTTTTACTTGAATCTTAATCAACGTAGGAATGTGGTACTCACTACAATAGTCTTTCGCTAACAAGGTACGAACTTGAATACTATTTTATACACTTCTGTTGAATTTACCTTGAGGACAAAGCAAAAGTTAAGTGTGGGGGTGTGATAAGTGTATAACTACACTTATTATCATAATAAGTTTACACATTAAACACCATAGTTTAAGTCATTTTTATACTTCATATAAAAGATTTCACGTGGTATGTAGTTGTTTTTTATGCAAATTTAGGTACTAGGTAAATCTTGGAAGTAAAATGATTAAAGTTGGAAATCTATAAAAAAAAGAGTGAAAAAGGTGCAAAAAGATGCGTGGAACTTAAGGATTTGGCTTAGGATCAAAGCTGTCCGAAGATCAGTAAAGTTACAAGAAGGATTCTGAAGGAAAACACAATTCACGGTCACGACAACCATTCGCGACCGTGACTTAGTATTCTTCGGAATAGAAAGTTGCCAACCAAGTATTCACGGTCGCGACATATACTTCGCGGTCGCGATTTTGACTGTTTTTTTGTCAACTCTTCTCAACTATTAACAGCCAAACAAAAACGATCAACCTCCATTAACCGCCATCAACTACCAAACGAAAAGACACCTTTTGGAAGTCAACCAATCATAAAAAGGTGCCTTTCCATTGTGGATAAGATCAAATTAACTCAACCAATCACAATGAAGTGATGCAATCTTTCGCCAATGGACACAACTCTTCGTATGGATAGACACAACCCTTCATACTCTATAAATCGGGCTCCAAACCTCACCAATTTTGTAGAATGGGTGGTAGAGAGAGTGAGAGTGGCATACATGGTGTTTAGATAGAGAGAAAAATCGTGTAGAATTCATTTCATTCTAAGTTAGCGAGAAAATGTATAAGTGATTCGAACCTTATTTCGATCACTAGATTTCTCTACATATTCGAGCGATTGTTGTATAAGTGTAATTGCAAATCACTTATCATTAAAAGTTTTCATTCTTCAATATTCATTTGTTCGATATTCACAAAGAATAGAATCCTAGAGAAGGTTCTGTACGAGTCGAGACCGAATTCAAAGAAGATGCAAGAATTGCGGGAATTGATGACTCACATTAAAGAGTGGATATGGTTTGATCAACTTTAGGTTTCACTTGCATACCTTACAACATTGCTTTGTTTTCTACTTATACTTTCTATTTCGAATATGATATGTTTATGTGTCATAATGTGTATTTCATGTTGAGTCTTTTATATAAATCAAATTATATGCTTTTGAGTTAACTTTAAGAGTAGTTTCGGGGTTAATGAGATTGTGTATAATCACTAGATCTGTGATTATAACGCTGTTTAGTGAGCCAACATTTTTGGAATGGTAACTTGCTAAATATAGCTATGTGAGAGAGACCCGTATTAAGCATAGTAGTATTGTTATCCAGGTTTATGTAATCATCTTAATTCATTTGCACTAGATTTAGAAAAATCATTTCATGTGTTGCTCTACGGTGAATAATTGAATATCTTAATATCTAGAACCGAATTTGTTAAATTAGTCTAGTGTACGTAATATCTTTGTTTATTTTGCATGCTTTCTTTGCTATACTTGTTCATAGGGATAATCTATACTGATTTCTTCTACTCTGATCTATATATGTTTATCCACGTCATATCCCATCCTACCCAACTAAAGTAAAATCATTTATTTTATTTTCTTTTGTTTCGTTTCTCTTGTTGATCTTTCGAGCTAGTTCCTTCCCTATGGGTTCAATATCTTTTAAAACTACATCGCAACTGTATACTTGCAGTTATCATTATTTTCTATTTGATAAGTGGTATTGGTAACACATGTACTTTAAAGCCAAAAATTCATGAACAAGTTATTAAACTTATTAGTAGAAAAGTGGCGAACAGTGGGTTGCTATCATGAGTCCCCCCCTGGTCCAGGCTGGACTCTTTTAGGTCTAGCATTCGAAACATCTTAGTTGACTCTTCCTACTAATCATGCATTGATGATTGAAGTCGCAACAAGTTATATTTGGACAAACATGGCTCCACCGAGCTCCACCGATCCCGCATTATACATACCACTGAGCTCAAGCTGCTAGTGGGATGGGCGTTAGTTACATTCTTTAGTTTGTTCTTGAGTGAACACGATCTCCGCGGGTTAATGACTGACCTTATGCAATAACCTGACTACGTTCATCTCTCTAGTTCCCAGAGTAGCCCTCCCCTCACATCCTATGGTGAGGTTTTACAAGCCTTGTACCATTAACTTTATTCTGAAGTTAGGAATAACATTGGGTCGGTTTTGCCCCGGTGCAATTTTGAAATTCAAAATCTTGTACATGCGCCAAGCATGACCTTTCATCAAATCACGCACCACGCGCACCCTTTCGATTTCGCCTACCTTTTTTTCTTCTTGGAAATTGCAGTTGTGATGATTACGGCTCTCTTTCCGATTCCCATAGCCTATATAAACCATTTTACAATCACTGTTCTTCTTCCTACTTTGCGCTATTTTTCTTGCTATCTCTGTCATTTGCTTCCTACCTTGACTCGCTCGTTCTCTACTCAATAAGTCTCTATTCCTTATCTTCTCTTTTCATGGCTCCAAACAAATCTTTTGCATACTCCACCCGTGTTCGGGGGGAGTCTTCAAGCAAGCCTATTTCAGCCATTCCTTTGAATTCCCTTCCTATTACCCTTGAGGGCATAGCCTCAAATTTTAAACCCCCTCGAGTTTATACTCCTTTATCACATATAGACCTTCTGTAGAATACCAAATAGATCTTACCCTAATTAACCCTAAGGTTCCCCCAAAACCTAAGGTAAAAAAGAAGAAGGAAATTGATCCTGATGATAAATTAAGGTTTGCTCTATGATAACGGAAGAGCGCCATATTCAACTTGCCCTTGTTATTTCTGACCAAGTTGGTTTGATAACCCTAAACCCAGAAAAGAACGAACGCATAAATTCCCCTCCCTTTGGTATGTTTGCCATATTCGAAAAACACATAGAGTGGGGGGTTTCGCCTTCCTTTGTCCCCCTCCATATGCTCTGTTCTGCGAGAGTTCAACTTCCCTCCTGGCTAGGTGTATCCAAATTCCTAGCTTGAACTTGTTCTTCTTGATAAGCTCTGCACCGATCTAGGGCTTCAATTGGATGGGATGGTATTCTGATGATTCTACCACCCCATCTCCAAGGTGCTAGGGTGCCTTACTTATTGCAGACTCATCAACTCCCGATGCCAAAGCTGTTAGCAAAGTTAGACTCTGTAAAGAAATTTAAAGACCAGTGGTTTTAGATTGGGAAGGAGCCAAACACCGGGGTGGGGTCCCTTTACAATGGGGAAGTCTTTTCGTTTTTGACATCATGGAATCATGAACCGACTAACAATAACACATGGATGCGGGATGGCCATCTAAATTTCAACCAGCGTCTGATTGTGTTTGTCCTGGAATAGCTGAATCCAACCTCGATTCACTAAAGAAAAGCCCGGGCCCTTGTGTGGTCTAATAGCGTGCGCTATAAACTAGACAACGAGATCCTGACCGTAGTTAGGACTTCCCAAAGCCGAGCCCTTAAGTTTCTCCTTTTCCTTTTATTGCCAATTTACTTTCTTTTTTCCTTTTATAGGAATGGCTAAATGCCTTGGTGATATGGCTGCTTTTATTGCAGATCTTATGCAGACTCATCTTACCAACCCCTCTACCCTAACACCATCTACCGAACCTCCTACATGCCCTCAACGTCCCTCGATGGAGCAACTCCTTCAAGATGTGGAGGAGATAAATGAAGTCAGCCTTCCCTCTGAGCTTGGAGTTGTAGAGATCCCTTCTTCTTCTGAGAAAAGGGAAGAAGCCAATCCTGGCGGGGGCCTTGAGGATGAGACCATGGAGGTGAGAAAATCTAAGGGCGGTGCTGAGAACAAGCCGGTGATTTGGGATGTGGATTTCCCAGAAGTCGAGAGATGGGCTAGGCAGACTAGGAAGCCCCAGATTTCACCAGCCACTAGCACTCTAAAGTAGGCCCAATCTGCATCTCCCACTGAATCCCTCTCAAAGAAACCAAAGGGGGATGAAAAAGGTGAGAGTAGTAGTCTGCCTATCAACTCCGAGGGGAATATCGACTTCTATCTCCCATGCCCGGTTAAGGTAAGAATCCTCCCCATTTCCGTCTCTTTTCATTGCATCTCCTCCTTTAATCTCACTACTTTGTTCCCGTAGCGATGGATGGAGGAACATGGTCTAGACACGGACTTGTCTGACCTGGCCATCGTGGAGGAACTCTGCTCATTCTTGGAGCTTCTTGGTGAAGAAGCTCTTTATGCTGGCCGAGGCTCGCTTTCTTTGGCCAAGGAACATATTTAATGGAACGTTAGGGTGAGTCTACTGCTACTTTATTTAAAGCATCCCCTCCCATTTCTCCCTTCATTATTTTAACTCCTCTACTTGAAGCAGAGTCTCGCGGATTCCTACCAATTTCTCAAGCACTTGCACCATACCAACCAATAGCTCTGGGCTTTGGAAGAAGAGAAGGCATCCCAAGCCACTGAGTTGGGAAGGCTCAACAACAAATTGGCTGTACTACTGGAGGAGATGAAGAAAACCAAGGCCGCAGAGATGGAGCTCTAGAAGGTGACTGAGATGTTTTCAAAGCTCAACATAGACTTGGAGAACAGCAAAGCCACCGTAGCCACTCTCACGGCTGAACTAGAGGGCCTAAAGGTCTCCAGTGTGGAGGCCAAATCCCTGTTGGAGGCAGACCTCACACAATCCCACGATGAAGTCTCCTTGCTAGTGAAGGAGCTGAAGAAGCCCAAGGGTGAAACCACCGTTCTAAGGGCTTAGCTCGATGAGGCGTGTGATAAAGTGGCTTCGTTTGAGAAAGCCTTAGTCGAGGCCCAAAGGAAATGCAAAGCGGTGAAACACCACTATTGTATGGGGGAAGAAAACAATCCTGACCAATTGGAACAAACATCTCATAACTTTCCGAGCCCGGTTCCTAAAGAAGACCGCTGAGAAGTACCTTGGGGCAAACTTGGATGATCTCTCTTTGATGATCGACCCCAAGATAGGCGACCCTCTTGAAATCTGGCCTGATGATGCCTGCCTATTCAAGGATCTCATGCTAAAGCAGGCCTCCAATCCTCTCCTTAAAGCTCCGTGGACCCCTCCGCTTCCGAGGCCAGTTCAGAATACTCAGAACTAGGAAACTTAGATGAAGTCTCTTCTTTGTAACATGTATCTTTGTATCTTTGTTATTAATGAAATCGTATTTTCCCCATTTTCGACTACCTATAATTTGCTCTATTTAATTTGTAGATAAAATGTGCATCTAACTTATTATAACTTCATCAGTATCCAACCTCGGCCTTTAGGGCTTAGATTACTAGGGTTGAAGTTGTTTCCCGCTTTGGCCTTTGGACCTACTATTTGGGGGCCTCTGGGGTGCTTATTCATGATTAGGGATATAAAGCACTTTGCTTCGACTTTATGCCTTGTGCTTATAATTTTGGGGCCTCCGGGGCGCTCTTTCGCAATTAGGGCTATAAAAGCACCTTGCTTCAGCTTTATGCCTTGTATTTATAATTTTGGGCCTCTGGGGTGCTCTTTCATAATTAGGGCTATAAAAGCACTCTACTTCGGCTTTATGCCTTGTATTTATAATTTTGGGCCTCTAGGGCGCTCTTTCGTAATTAGGGCTATAAAAGCACTCTTAATGTACCACGACTTAAATGATTTTGTTTGGTGGGATACTACGATATGAACAAAGAACATCTTTCATTGATTGTGAAAATATAGCTATAGTCAAACATTAATACAAGTACTAGAATAAACAAATTGCACTTAATCGCCGGGATAGAATTTACGCAAAGCCGCGGCGTTCCAAGTCCTGGGTAGTGTCCTTCCAATCATATCTTGGATTTTGTAGGTATTCTGGCTTACCTTCTGGGTGACTCTGAACGGCCCCTCCCAGTTGATACCAAAATTTCCTTGGCCAATCCTAACTCTGGAGGCCTCCGTGCTTCGCAAGACCATCTCTCCTACTTGGAAGGTTCGGGGCTTCACATGTTTGTTAAATGCCTAAGCCACTCATTATTTATAGGCGGCCATTCTGATGTAAGCCCGGTCTCTCCTCCCTTCTAGGTTATCCAATTTCCTTCACAACATATCTTCTTTGGTGGATTATCCTACATAATTGGTCACTCTCTCGCTAAGGGTGCCGATGTCAACGGGGATGACAGCCTTGGTTCTATAAGTTAGTAGGAACAGAGTTTCTCCCGTGGCGGTCCTAGGGGTGGTTCGGTAAGACCATAGTATGTTATTCAGTTCATCCACCCAAGACGACCCTTGTTTCAAGAGGCGGGTTTTGATCTCATTGATGGTGGTTTGATTAGTCACCTCGGTTATCCCATTACACTAGGTCAAGATACGGAGGAGAAGCGCAACTTTATGTGTACGCCCCTACAGTAGGCCTTGAATGGTTCATAGTTAAATTGTGTTCCATTATCAGTAATAATGGTGTGCGGTATTTCGTACCTAGTAATAATGCTTTTATTAAAAACCTATATTACCTGGTTCGGCGTTATGGTGGCGATGGGTTCAACTTCAACTCATTTTGAGAAGTGATCCACCACCATGATGATGAACTTCTTCTAATACTAGGCCATGGGCAAGGGCCCTACAATATCCATTCCCCAAGTGGAGAAAGGCTAAGCCGTCCTGATTACCATCATCCTGCTCGGAGGGGCTCGAAGGTATTTTGCATAGTTTTGACAAGGCTAGCATCTCTGGATAATCTCTTTAGCATATTCCTCCATGCTTGGCCAGAAGTAACCCTGCAATTGTGCTTTCCTTACTATTGCATCTTTCTATTCATGACCTCCGCAGATCCCCTTGTGCATCTCCTTGATAACATACTCCGCGTCTTTCCATCCTAAACACTTCCTCCAAGGGTGGCTAACAGATTTTCGAAATAGGTCATCCCCCCTTAAGGTATATTGGAATGATTTGTGGATGACCTTCTACGCTTTAGCCTCGTCCGTGGGCAGCATCCCCTCCTTTAGATAGCGCAAGATGGGGGTATACCACTCCGGCTCTTGAGGGTGACCTCAATCGTGAAGATTTCCTACTGGTTGATACTGGGGGTTGTAAGTTCTAGGATCACTCCTAGGATAAGCCTTTCCCCTGATGGATCCATCGCGACCTTAGCCAATCTATCAGCCTCGGGGTTTTAGGTTCTGGAAATGTGGCGGATTTCAACTTGGATCATTTCGCCTTGATTTTAGTCATCTGGTGCTTGACTAGCTCGGCATATTTCCTCATTACCTCATCTTTGATGGCATATCCGCCGCCTAACTGATTGATAACCAGTTTAGAATCGCTACAAATCTTTACTCGGTCTGGCTCTATTGCCTTGATGATCCTCATAGCCCCTACAAATGCTTCATACTCCGCGACGTTGTTTGTGATCTTAAATGGTAAGCGAATGGTTGATTAATGACCACACCTCTGGGACATGTGTATGCCGACATCTCCCAAATGATTAGCCATTCTTCCATCTACATATACCATCCAGGTGATCATTTGTAAGACCTCTGCTTCGGTCTTTGGTACCTCCTGTATGAAATCTACCAATACATGCCCCTTCATGGCCTTTGTAGGCTCGAAGTGTACATCGAATTGGGATAGATTTAGTGCCCATTTTTCTATTCTGCCTGAGGTCTCGGGCCTTTACAATATCTTCTTTAGGCCCAAGTTGGTTTGGACCACTATGGGGTGGCTCTGGAAGTAATGTCGTAACCTCTGGGATGTGATGATGACTGCGTAGGCTGCTTTCTCAAGGTTCGAATATCTTAGTTCGACCCCTTTTAGCACTTTGCTCACGTAGTTGATGGGAAATTGCTCTGATCCCTCTTCCCTTATCAATACTGCTCCCACATCTCTATCCCGCTGCTGTTGTATAGGTATAGTGTTTCAGTCCCCACTGGTCTGTTAAGGAGTGGTGGGGAAGAGAGGAAGGCCTTGAGATCCTCAAATGCCTTCTCGCACTCCTAGCTCCAGATGAAGTTTTTCATGCCCTTTAATGATCTATAAAAGGGGAGGCATCTTTTGGCAAAACATGAGATGAACCGCCCTAGAGCATTAATCTTTCCGTTGAGCTTCTGTACTTCATTTACACTCCTTGGTGACTTGAGGTCCAAGATCGCCTTTATCTTATCAGGGTTTACTTCAATACCGCTGTGGGATACAAGGAATCCCAAAAACATACCCCCCAGTAATCCCGAAGGCACATTTCTTTGGGTTGAGCTTCAGGTTGTGTTGGTTTAGGGTTCACAGTACCAACTCCACGTCCTTTGGGTATTCCCCGAGGGTCCCACTTTTAATGATCGTGTCATCTATATACAGCTCCACAGTCTTTCCAATCATATCCCCAAATATTTTTGTAACCATCCATTGGTAGGTCTCCCTGGCGTTCTTGAGGCCGGAAGGCATGACCTTGTAACAGTAGGTACCTTCATGAGTGACGAACGACATCTTTTCAACATCAACTTTGGCCATGGGGATTTGAGTATACCATGCCTGGGCATCCAGGGTAGAGTAAGCGGCAAACCCTACTGTAGAATCTACCAGCGAGTCAATGATTGGCAGCGGGAAGCAATCTTTAGGGCATGCTTAATTGAGGTCTGTAAAATCCATACACATTTGATAGTCCCTACTCGACTTTTTCACTAGTACCACATTAGCGACCCATTTCGGATATTGCACTTCCCGGATATGACTGATCCTCAATAATCGGGACACCTCTTCAGTTATGGCTTGTTGTTTCTCTGGGCCATGGTTCCTCCTCTTTTGTCTTACCGGGGTGAAGTCCGGGATTATGTTTAATTGGTGCTCCATAAGCATCGGGTTGACCCCTATCATGTTCTTTAGTTGCCATGCATAGGCGTGCATATTTTCCGTTAAAACCCTGACCAAATCATCCTTGGGTTCTCCCCTTAGTGTCTCTACCCTAACTTCCTTGCCCCGCGCAAGAACCCGGGTTTCTAGTCTATCTGTAACCTCGACCTTGTCCCTTTCTTCGTGCTTTGGCGCGGGGTCGGACCTCAAAGATTCCATATACGTCTCTCGCGCCACTCGTTGACTGCCTTGGACCAAGGCCAGCCCCCTGTGGCATGGGATCAACATGGTGAGGTACCGTAAAGAGATCACGGCCCCAAAATCCGAAATGGTGGGTCTTCCTATGATCAGATTGTAGGTGAATGAAATGTTAACCACCAAAAATTCTACCTGACTTTTCCATCTAGGGTATGAATCGCCCATCATCAGCGTTACTGTGACAGACCCTGCCAAGGTCATCGACTGGCCAGCGAACCTTATTACCGGCCCTTGATCCATCCTTAATTTATTAGGATTAATTTGAAGGGTGTTGAAAGTGGCCAAGGTCATCAGGTTGACCGAGCTTCCTATGTCTATCAGGACCCTCTTCACCAAGTAACTGTCGATGTTGACGTTAACCACAAGGGTGTCTGAATGGGGTGAGGGCTTCTTCATGTGTGCAAAAGAGAAGCTGGCTCTGGTCTTCACCCCTCCTCCGCTTTACCTAAATGAGGCCTCTCGCAATCACATGTATGATCCCTCTAGGTATCAATGGGGCATTTCTGCCTCTCTCCCTCTTTTCATAGTGAGGCCTTTCTTTCGGTACCTTCTCCCTCGACCGCTGTGAGCGGGCGACACGGAGCGGTGGGCCGAGAGCGCGCGGAATCATAGGCGCGGTCCACCAGGGTGTTTGAAAATGGAGAAAATAAAGCACCGAGTCTGGGACCCGGAAAAAGGTTAAAAAGAGAAAAAAAAGGCGAAAACGTTTAAAATCGGTCCGAACCCGAATCCGCCGTCTCTTAGTGTGGAGTCGCCACCTGGATTAGCTCTTTCCAGGAAT
>CATIWQ010070614.1:0-108502 GCA_949673415.1 Euphorbia schlechtendalii | reverse complement strand
GTGAGTAACATTCGAAAGCAACATTCCAAGTAAGTTTCGATTTATATTTCGATGCAACATGAATTAGTATAAGTTATATAGTTTTGGTTTAATGCTTCCGATAAGTTTAAGTGGAGTAATATCTAATGGTATTCTTACTATGTGTTTTATATGCAAATCTTGAATAGGTCCTATAAGTAGTATTAAGTATGTTTAAAGTGTTAGGAAACTATAGCCATAATACTTTGAAATTGATCAATAAAGGATGAGGGTATTAATGAAAAATCAAAAGAAAGAGAGGATAACAAATGAGTTATGTAAAAGGTGAGGAATGGTACAGAGTAGAAACTGCAACCATTCATTGAGTGAAAAAGAAAAGAAAGCATAGCATGAAAAATGGGTGCAAAGTACAAAGTACTTCAAAAACATATTCTTAAAAGAAAAAAATGAGAGAGTGGTATGGAGCATAAAATGCAACCACTGAAAAATGGGGAGAGTGGTATAGAGCATAAAATGCAACCATTGTGAGTGTTTTTAGCATCGTAGGTTACAAAAAAATGCCTTAAGAGAAATTAATAAAAGTGTGCTCTTTATGTCCTTTATAATTTATACTATGCTTAAGAGAAGATAATGTTCGAGTATGCATATAACGCTTATATGAAGATGCGATTCGATTAATTCTCCATTATGAACAAAGGTACGCAACCGAGCTATGTAAATTGCACATTACTAATTTGTGAGAAATTTCGAACTTCTACTTGAAATCTTTTGCAACGTAGAATGTGGTACTCACTGTAACAATCTTTCGCTAATAAGGTATGAACTTGTTTACTAAATTTATACACTTCTGTTGAATTTACCTTGAGGACAAGGAAAAAGTTAAGTGTGGGGGTATGGTAAGTGTATAATTACACTTATTATCATAACAGTTTTGCATAATAAACACTATAGTTTGAATCATTTTTATACTTCATATAAAAGATTTCATGTGGTATGTAGTTGTTTTTGATGCAAATGCAGATACTAGGTAAATCTTGGAAGTAAAATGATCAAAAGTGGAATTGTATGAAAATAGAGTGAAAAAGGTGAAAAAAGATGCGTGGAACTTAAAGATTTGGCTTAGGATCGAAGCTGTCAAAGATTGGTGAAGTTATAAGGATATTTTTGAAGAAAAATCCATTCATGGTCGTGACAATCATTCACGGTTGTGACTTGGTCACTTCAAAAAAGAAATCTGCCAACAAAAGATTCACAGTCACGAATCACATATCACAGTCGCGACATGGATGGTTTTCTGGTATTATCTTCTTAACTACCAACCGCTAGATAAGCATGATCAACTGCCATCAACTACCAACAAAAAGACACTTATCAGGAGTCAACCAATCATGAAAAGGTGCCTATCCATTGTGGATTGAATCAAAGCCTCTCAACCAATCACATTGAAGAGATGCAATCTTTTCATCAATGGATGTGACTCTTTGTTTGGATAGACGCCACCCTTCAAACTCTATAAATAGGGCTCCAATCCTATTCAATTTCATGGGATGAATAGTGTGGAAAACATTAGAGCGCAAATATAGTGTGTATAGTTAGATTGGTTACATTCTTAAGTGTTAGCTAGAAAATGTTTAAGTGTTTCAATCATTAGATTTCTCTATGTATTCGAGCGATTGTTGTACAAGTATACTTGTAAATCACTTATCAATAAAAGTTTTTCTTCATCAATATTCATTTGTTCGATATTCGCAAAGAATAACATCCTAGAGGAGGTTCTGTTTGAGCTAAGACCGAATTCAAAGTAGACGCAGGAATTGCGGGAATTGACGACTCCGATTAAAGAGTGGATACGGTTTGATCAACTTTAGCTTTCACTTTCATACCTTACAACTTTGCTTTGCTTTCTACTTATACTTTCTATTTCGAAGTTTATGATATGTCTATGTGTCATAATGTGTATTTCGTGCTAAGTCTTTTATGTTAATCAAGTTATATGCGTTGGCGTTAATTTTAAGAGTAGTATTGGGGTTAATAATATCGTGTATAATCACTGGATCTGTGATATAACGCTGTTTAGTGAGTCAACATTTTTGGAATGGTAACTTGCTAAATGTGGCTATGTGAGAGCAACCCGTACTAAGCATAGTATTGATGTTGTCCTGGTTTTCATAATTGTCTTATTTCATTTGCACTAGACTTAGAAAAGTTATTTCATGTGTTGCTCTGCGGCGAATCATTGAACAACTAAGTGTCTAGAACCGAATCTATTAGATAATCTAGAGGGTCAGAACAACTTTGTTAAACTTGCATGTTTTATCTACTATACTTGTCCGTAGTGAAAATCTATTTATTTAGAGTTCCTAATCTATCACATCAATATTTTCTCAACTTTTCATTCTAATCTTCCTACCCATAAAAATCCTTAATCTATTTTTATTTTATTTACTTTTACGCTTCCCTAGTTATCTTTAGACCTGGTTCCTTCCCTATGGGTTCGATATCTTTTAAAATACATCACAACTGTATACAACACCTACAATTTATATGTGAACAAGTTTTTAGCACTATTGATAACCAACAGTTCACGAGATTTTAGAACCATATTTGATTAAACTTACTAGTTGAAAAGTGGCGAACAGTGTCACGATCTCAGCTCCTGATAAAAAATGAATGCTATGATTGACATCTAATTAACCACCTTAGTAAAATGGTGAGAGTTGATGAAAACGATTCCAATTCAAGAGTGCATATTTTTAAAACGTAGAGGTTTGAATTTTAACCACAAGCAGTAACTCACATCGTTTTTTCAAAAACATGACAATGTTAACCATGTGTCATCTCATGCTTTATCTCCAACACTTAGCCAAATTTTTGAGATTTTCATCCTTCTTCTTCAACGTGGATTCACCATACCAATCAATTGCCTCAGTACGTAGTATTGTTCCTTTAGCAATGGTTTGGTGAAAATATTAACAAGCTGTTCCTCTAATGGAACATATTCCAGCTTGACATCTTCTCATAGCACATGATCTCTAATGAAGTGATACCTGATGTTGATATGCTTCATTCTCCCATGCTGAACTGGATTCTTTGATAAGTCAATTGCACTCTTGTTATCACACATAACTTCGAGACTATTAGACTTGATGCCATAATCTTCTAGTTGTTGCTTTATCCAAAGTAATTGTGATACGCAACTTCCTGCTACCATGTAATCAGCTTCAGCTATACTCAGGATGATGGAAGTTTGCTTCTTATTATACCAAGAGACAAGACACTCTCCAAAGAAATGACTTCCTCTTGTTGTACTCTTCCTGTCGAGTTTGTCTCTTCCATAATCACCATTTGTGAATCCCCTAGGAGTGAAATCAGAACTACTAGGATACCATAGACCTGCTTCAATTGAGCTTTGCAAGTACCTAAGAATCATATTCACAGCTGCTAAGTGAGATTCTCCGGGGTCAGCTTGATACCAAGCATAGTAGCACACAGCATACTATATGTTTTTCCTACTAGCTGTGAGATAAAGAAGAGAGCCAATTATTCCTCTATAGAAATTGATGTCTACTGGTTTACCACCTTCATCTTTACTAAAGATAGTATCTGTGGCCCTATGAGTGGACAATGGCTTTGAATGTTCCATGTTAAATTTCATCAGGACTTCTTTTGCATACTTGAATTGACTTATGAAAATTCAATCCTCAGTTTTCTTGATTTGAAGACCAAGAAAGAAATTGAGCTCTTCGATCATAGACATCTCGAACTAGCTCTTCATCTGCTTGCTGAATTCCTTGCACAGCTTTTCATCAGTTACTCCATATATAATAGCATCAACATATATTTGAACTAGCAACGCATCTTCTTTCCTTCACCTGATAAATAGAGTTGTATCTACTTTCCCTCTTTGATAGACTTTGCTTATAAATAAATTAGCCAGCCTCTTATATCAAGCTCTTGGAGCCTGCTTCAATCAACAAAGAACTTTCTTCAATTTAAAGACATGCTCAGGATTCTTCGCATCTTCAAAGCTTAGAGGCTGGCAAGCATAGACTTCTTCTTGAATGAATCAATTTAGGAAAGTGCTTTTGACATCCATTTGAAATAATTTGAAGTTCATAGGAGAGGTGAAAGCATAAAGGATTTGAATGGCTTCGAGAAAGGCTACTAGAGCATAGGTTTCATCATAGTTGATTCCTTCTTGCTAATTGTAGCCTTGAGCAACAAGCCTGGCCATGTTCCTGACAACAATGCCATATTCATCTATCTTGTCCTTAAATACCCATTTTGTGTCGATGATTGATTTCCTTTAGGCCTAGGAACTAGATCCCAAATATCATTAAGCTTAAACTGATCCAATTCCTCTTGCATTGCGATCATCCAATAATCATCTCCTTCAACATCTTCAAACTTCTTGGGTTCGATCAATGAAATGAAGGCTGGATGACTCATCATCTGATTGAGCAGACCTCGCATCATCATAGGATTATGAACATCATCAACTGTGCTATCTAGAAGATGGTTGTGAGGAACTCTAATTTCTCTTGGATGACTCAGTCAACTCCTGAAGGATCGATAATTGGATGCTGAGGTGGAGGTTGATCTTCACCATCATTGAAGTTGATAGAAAGATCTTCATCATCATCTTTAGCTTCCTCAATTGTGGGCTCCTCTGCTGAATTGGGTAGTATAGCTTGTGGCATACTGAGTTGATTTGAAAACTAAGGAACTCCTTCATCTTCATAATAAGGACGTCTTTCTTCAAAGCTAGTTTCATCGAAATCTACATGCATAGACTCCATTAAAAGGACGATACGCTTGACATATATTCTATATGCCTGACTATTAGTTGAGTATCCTAAAAATATACCTTCATCAGACTTAGGATCAAACTTTCCTAATTGCTCTTTAGTGTTTATAATATAGAACTTACACCCAAAAGATCTGAGGTGACCAATCTTAGGCTTACACCCTCGCCAAAGATCATAGGGTTTTTCTCAAGTATTGGGCGAATTAAAACCCAATTCAAGATATAACAGGCTGAGTTAATGACTTCTCCCCAAAAGTACTGATAAGTATATATTTACACTTATAATCATGATATTTTCAATCACTAAACATTATGGTTTAAGTCATTTTATACTTTATACAAAAGGTTTCATGTGGCATGTAGTTGTTTTTTATGCAAATGCAAGTACTAGGTAAATCTTGGAAGTAAAATGATTAAAATTAGAAATATATGCAAAAAGAGTGAAAAAAGGAGCAAAAAGATGCGTGGAACTTAAGGAATTGGAAAAGGATCATAGATGTCAAAGATCGGTAGAAATCACAAAGAGGAATCATGTGAAAAAGGCATGTCACGATCATGACACTTATATCACTGTCACGACTTGTTAACCTTAACAACAGAAAGTTCCTAACCAAGTATTCATGGTTGCCACATACATTCACGGTCGTGACCTTAATGGTTTTTGGTCAACTCTTCTCTTCTTTCAACCGTCAGATAAGAACAATCAACCGCCATCAACTATCAGAAGAAAAGACACCTTTTAGAAGTTAACCAATAATGAAAAGGTTCCTTTCCATTCTAGATGAGATCAAACAAATTCAACCAATCACAATGAAGCGGTGCAACTCTTCGCCAATGGACATATAACCCTTCGTTTGAATGGATGCAACCCTTCATATTCTATAAATATGGCTCCAAACTCCATAATTTTCTGTGTTGTGTTGTGGTGTGGTGTGGTGTGGCATATGATATATGGTTTGTAGTGTGGTATACATGCATACATAGTTTTAGAGAGAAAAACATGTAGATTTCGCTTCTTCTAAGTTAGTGAGAAAATGTATAAGTGATTCAAACCTAATTTCGATCACTAGATTTCTCTACATATTCGAGCGATTGTTATATAAGTGTAATTGCAAATCACTTATCAATAAAAGTTTTTGTTCTTCAATATTCATTTATTCAATATTTACAAAGAATAGCATCCTAGCGGAGGCTCTATATGAACCGAGACCGAATTCAAAGCAGACGCAGGAATTGCAGAATTGACAGCTCCCATTAAAGAGTGAATACAATTTGATCAACTTTAGCTTTCACTTACATACCTTACAAATTTTCTTTTTTTCTACTTATACAACAATAAAATTATCTTTTTTATTTTCTTTGCTTCGTTACTCTTGTTGGCCTTTAGAACTTGTTCCTTCCCTGTGGGATTGACATCTTTTAAAACTACATCAAAATTGTATACTTGCAGTGGTCACCATTTTTCTATTTGATAAGCAGTATTGACAACACTTGTTTGTATTTTGTGCTTTTATCTTATTTGTAGAAAGGTGGGGAACAAGGTTTTTGGCTTCATTACAGAATATAAACCCTTAGAATTAGTAGAGTCTAAACCTTGAGATCAATACTTTGGTAGATTGTTATCACTTAGCATGGATCGAGCCATCTCAACTATTATTCTAATCTTCCTTTCTACAACACCATTTTGTTGAGGTGTATAAGGAGAAGAGAAGTTGTGGTCAATTCCATGCGCTGAACATAATTCTTTGAAACAAAAATTATCGAATTCACATCCATGATCACTTCAGATTCTACAGATTTTATCACCAGTTTCGTTCATCATCCGTTTACCAAGCTTGATAGAAGATTCATAAGTCTCATCTTTACTACTCAGCAAGACTACCCATGTGAATCTCGTGAAGTCATCAACTACCACTAATGAGTACCTCTTACTACCCAAGCTCATAGGCTAAACTAGGCCGAAAAGATCAAGGTGGAGTAACTCCAATGGTCGCTTATTTACTAAGTGATCTATTGATCTAAATAATTTCTTAACTTGCTTACCAAGTTGATAAGCCTCTATAATTAATCCTTCTCAAAGCTAATATTGGGTAAACCCACAACTAATTACTTTTTGGTCTGTTTGGATAGAATGTTCATATTAATATGACCCAACCTTCTATGCCAAAGCCACGAATTATCATCCTTAGATACAAGAAAAACGTTACTAGAGCCAAGGGATAAATCAATCATATAGACATTATTGATCCTAGGATCAAAGAGTATAGTCGAGTCAATCTTACAGTCAATTACTGGGCATCCTGCAATGTTAAACATAACCTTCCTGCCATTGTCATAGAGCTGGGCTACGATAAGGAGATTGAACTTTAGACCCTTGACAAGAGAAACCTCCTCGATTGAAGGAGAGGCACCAACAGTGCCACAACCTACAATCTTGCCTTTCTGGTTATCTCCAAAACTAACACTTCCATTTTTTTGCGCTCTAATGAGATGAGTTGGCTTTTACCTCCCCGTCATATGCCTTGAGCATCTGCTATCCAAATACCACATTCGAGAGTCATCTGCGGATCTAAGGCTCACCTGTGAAACAATCACATTTTCTTATGCATCCATAATTTCGAGCTGGGTCCTCCTTTGTTAGTAATGCTTAGGTTTGATCAATCATACTCATCATAATAACAATTTTTATGTTGACAAAAAGCTGTGGCATGTCTAGCTTTCCCGAAAAAACCGCACACCATTTTTGTTTATTAATAAGTGTATAATTACACTTATTATCATATTAATTTTATACACTAAAAACTATAGTTTAAGTAATTTTTATACTTCATATAAAATATTTCACGTGGTATGTAGTTGTTTTTTATGCAAATGCAGATACTAGGTAAATCTTGGGAGTAAAATGATCTAAAGTGGAATTCTATGAAAAAAAAGTGAAAAAGGTGCAAAAAGATGCGTGGAACTTAAAGATTTGGCTTAGGATCGAAGCTGTCAAAGGTCGGTGAAGTTACAAGGATAATTCTGAAGAAAAATGCAATTCACAATCATGATAACCATTCGCGATCGCGACTTGTTCTTCTTCAAAATAGAAATATGAAAATCAAAGATTCACGGTCATGACTTGGACTGTTTTCTGGGTTAATCTTCTTAACTACCAACCGATAAGGATGATCAACTGCCATCAACTACCAATGAATAGACACCTATCAGAAATAAACCAATCATGAATAGGTGCCTATCCATTGATAATTAGATTGAAGCTTCTCAACCAATCACAATGAAGTGATGCAATCATTCACCAATGGACATAACTCTTCGTATGGATAGACATAATACTTCGAACTCTATAAATAGGGCTCCAAACCTTACAATTTCATGCAATCAAGCAGGGGGAAAATATTAGAGTCCATGAGAGATATACAGTGTGTGTATTGATAGAGAATTCGCTATGTTCATAAGTGGTAGCAAGAAAATGTTTAAGTGATTCGAATCCTTGTTTCGATCACTAGTTATCTCTATATTCTCAAGAGATTGTTGTATAAGTGTACTTGCAAATCACTTATCAATAAAAGTTTTCATTCTTCAATATTTGTTTGTTCGATATTCGCAAAGAATAGCATCCTACCGGAGGTTTCTGTATGGGCCGAGACTAGATTCAAAGCAAACGTAGGAATTGCGGGAATTGATGACTCCCATTAAAGACTGGATACGGTTTGATCAACTTTAGCTTTCACTTGCATACCTTACAACTTTGCTTTGCTCTCTACTTATACTTTCTATTTCGAAGTTTATGATATGTCTATGTGTCATAATGCTTTTTTCGTGTTAAGTCTTTTATATTAATCAAGTTATATGCATTGAAGTTAATTTTAAGAGTAGTTTCGGGGTTAACAATATCGTGTATAATCACTATATCTGTGATATAACTCTGTTTAGTGAGCAAACATTTTTGGAATGTTAACTTGCTAAATGTGGCTATGTGAGAGCGACCCTTACTAAGCATAGTATTGACGTTGTCGAAGTTTATATAATTTTCTTAATTTGTTTGCGCTAGGTTTAGAAAAGTTATTTCATGTGTTGCTCTGCAGCGAATAATTGAACAACTGGATATTTTGAACCAAGTCTGTTAGATTAATTTAGTAAATCGTAACATCTTTGTTGAACTTGCATGTTTTCTCTGCTATCCTTATTTCGTAGGAAAATCTGTATATTTTAGATTCTCTAATCTTTCATATCTATATTTACTCATTCTTCTTTCTAACCCTCCTGTCCAAAATATCAAATCTATTTTATTTTCTTTATTCTATCTTCCTTATTGATCTTTAGACTTGGTTCCTTCCCTGTGGGTTCAATATCTTTTAAAACTACATCGCAACTTTATACTTGCAGTTATCATCATTTTTCTATTTGATAAGAGGTACTGACAACACCTATACTTTACATGAACAAGTTTTTGGCGCCATTAATATATAGCCAAATCTTGCGAACAAATTATTAAACTTATCAGTAGAAAAGTGGCGAACAGTTATGGATGGCTTGCTTTCTTCTATTAACAGGAATTTTTTCTCTTAGAATTACAAGTTTGGTTGCTCTAAGTTTGATTGTTAGCTGGAGGAGGAAACTCTTTCTTCTTTAAAGCCATCATCTCAGTAGTCAACTCATTTAATTGCTTAGTGAGCTTGCTGATGGAACATTCTTGACACTCAACTTTTTCTTGAAAAAAGCGAATATTAAGCGATAAGGAAGCATTAGTATCTTCCAAATCATCATTTCTCCTCACTATCTCTTTGATGTTTTTCATTGACTTATTAGTCAATTTCATAACATTAAAGAGAGCGTGAAATAATTCTTCAATGGATAAAGGAAGTTTAGAATGTACCTTTGTTTGAGTAGCTTTTCCTTTATCAAGCTCAGCTTCAAAGTTGACAGCTATATGATCTCTACCAGAGGTAGATGCTAAGCCTTCACCTTTATTCTCTATGGACATCAAGCAGAGGTTGGCCGAATCAGTAGCTTCTTCATTAGAAGATGAAGAGTCTTCTGAGTCACTCTAAGTGGCTGTAAGTGCCTCATTTTTCTTAGAGAACCTCTTCTTGAACTTGCCTTCTTCGCCTTTAGATAGCTTCACTAGATGTGGCCTTTCTCTCCACACCTAAAGCACTTGATATCTTTGCTTTGCTCTTTCATCGATCCTTCCTCATCTCCACACCGGTGCTGAGTTGACTTGATTTTAGTGAAAAAATTCTTCTTGTTGTTGAATTTCCCATCCTTCTTAATGAAGTGTTTAAAATGCCTGGTTAGAAGGGCCATTTGCTCATTAGAGTTGTAGCTAGTTGACTCATCAGATGAATCTTCTTTAAGGATAATGGCTTTGCCCTTTTTGCCTCGATACATCTTGGAGTCATCTGAGTATTTCCTTAGAGACATCTCATGAGTTAGCAAGGTACCTATCAGCTCATGATAGCTGTAGGTCTTAATATCATGAGCCTCCTTGATAGAGGTGGTCTAGTAACAGACATTCCTTCTTTATGGAGAACTGCTTGACTAGAGCTGGAACCATAGTTGTTGTAGACCATTTATGGATCTTACTCCAAGATAATTAGTCTAAAAGTTAAGCAACTGCTCTAATACCACTTGTTGGTCTATAAATAAGCTCTAAACAACAGCAGAGGGGGGGTGAATGCGTTATCTTGGTTACTTTTAAGTTCAGTTTTTATATGAGTGCTGAGTATGCTATAAAAATTTATAAACTGCTCATCTTTGCTGGCATAGTTTATCTTCAATCTTTAGCCGAGTAAGACTACTTAGCACAGATTGGATAACAAACAAGAATGTGAATAAGTGAGAGATGAATGAGCAAATCGCTAAAAAAGCTAAATGCTCAAAGTGAGAACATCAACACCTAAGATTTATCCTGGTCTGGCCCCTAGCCTACCTCCAGTCCTCGGATACCATCTTTGAACTTTAATCCACTAATGATTCATTCATTCAAAGGAGGAGAAGCTTTCATAGCGACTAGACTCTATTACAAAAAGTACCTTCCTTTTTAACAACCGCTCAACTTAGTTTAGGTACCCTTCTCAAACTGACATTCAGATTAATATAATACTACAAATTGAATTCAACTTATAGAAATGTTGAATCCTTACAATGTTAATCTAAGCAATTTCTCTCTATTATAGATAGATAAAGACTTTTGATATTTTCTAATTCCTTACGATGTAATTTCTTTGGAAGCTAGAATAATTTGCGTAGCATTTTAGCTCTTAAGAAATTTGAGGTGATTCACCAAGTTTGAATGTCTGCTCCAGTCTTCCATTTATACTTTGAAGCTCTGCAAAGTAGTCGTTGCAAAATTTATGAGATATCCTGATCTTTAATTTTCATCTCTTTTAATCTGTCAAATATTCCCGTTGGAGACAAATTCCAGGACGTTTAGAGATAGGAATTTGAACGTTGAGGTGCGATAAAATTCTGTTGACAAATTCTTGTTTGTCTTCAAGTAATCTTATTCTAATAGAGGCGCGCTATATTGCAATGTGGAGTCTTCCCATTGGATGACTTTGCTATCGTTGGCAGAATCACGCGCAGACACATGAGACGTGGAGCATAACATAAATTCCTTTTACTTGGACTGTAGAGAGGAATTTCTGATAGCCACATTGACATTTTTGACGTTGTGAGGACCACAGGAATCATTGTTAATTTCAGCGCCTTTTATCCTAAAAAGCACTAAAAGAATATTCTATTCCATCACAGACAACGTTAGTAGCACATGTGGCATTACATCTCTATGTGTCAATAAAATGTGCTTTTATATAAATAAAGTAGAGACTCAACACAAGTTGAGTGACATAATTCTAAACAATGTAGTACTCAGCATAGAATTAGCTTTTCTTACTCTAAGTCATAACTTAATTAATCATCCAGCAATACTGAGTTATTCTCCTTTGAATAGACCCAAGTTAGCTTTATTAATTAAGAGTCTACTTATTATTCAATAAATTTCACTATGCTAGTCAGCTTGCTATTTCCAAAACTACTCAGTACTATGAAGTATTATTAACTTGGGTTCTACATTTGGAAATAACAAAACATGAGCGGACGACGTTCTACCCACATACTCATCGCGAGTCATCGACCCTATGAGATGGGGCATGGGGGTTTTCTAGCTGAGAAAATAAATTTCTAAAAAGACTCAAGACCTAAAACCTCTAGCCTATGTTACAAAGTCTAGTACTTGGATTAGCCCTTCCGAGAAATTAAATAAATCTTAGATCCTTTTAGCTTAAACTATACCATATTATAGAGATTAGGGTCCAGATGAGTTCCCTAATTTATCATTATTTGAGTTATAATTACATACATGTCACCACTTTTAAAGTATTTCAATTAATTTTCTAGTCATTTTAAATTTATGTTTAGTTATTTAAAGCACTTACAACAGGAAAAGCGATAAATAACATAAATGCGAAAAGTAAACAAGTGGAGAAAATAAAATGAAGTAAAATATAGTAAAAGGCTTCTAACCTAGCGGGGTAGCGATCAAATAATACATTTCTTGGGTATACGAATTATCCTAAATAAAATTTTATCTAAAAATTTATTTATTTTCACAAGATGCAAAACCCGAAGGAATAAAATCCTAACATATATCTAGCCTAAACTACCTGCATCCACAAAGTGTTATCACAATTTATGTAGCACATCACAAGTAGGGGTTAGTATAGAAAACAAGACACAATCAATCATGAAAAATTTAGATTAGGATGATAATTTAAAAGTGTTGCGCTCGATTGATTATTACAAGTGGAAATTCAAGTTCCAACAGATTTTCTTCTAAAAATGGTTCATTTTAAAACCAAATCTTGTTCATTTTATTTGTTTAAAGATGCCTCATGGTATATTATAAGGTTGGTTATTGAGTAATATTTAATATTGCCAGTGGGGGAGGCTAAAATAGAGCGAAAATATAAAATCTAGGTGAAAAAACACAAAAAAGGAGGTAGGTCGGGTTGTAATGACCCTAGGAAAAACATGATTTTTGTTTATATTTTTTCTATTTCTTGCGCAAGATAAATAAAAATAAAATTTTAATCCAAGGTTGGCATATTTGGAGCGGTGCCCTTGTAGTATTATCGACAACCTTGTAGTTGTGCCGGCTCCCCTATGGTAACTACAGGGGCATCGGTCCAATTAGAGGGGCACCAATTAGACTAGAGGAGCGCTGGTCCAACTAGAGGGGTACCAAGTTAAAATTAATATTTTCCACACAAAACCCCAAATAAACGAAATAAAACACACAACACATCCAAAAATCTCTTGAAACTCAATAGATTACTCCTCCTACATAATCCTAACGATTTTTGCGCCAAAAATGCCAAGATTAGAGTCCCTCCAAGCCTTTCTTTTCGATAGTTGAGATTTTTTGGATTAAATACCATGAATATGAACTAAAATGCTATAGATTCTTTGAGTGATTTTTTATTTTACGGAAAGATATTTGAAAAATCTACACATATTGTGAAGATCGAAACAAAGTTTAAGATGAGAAAATGAAAAAAAAATCAAGTGAAAGAATTTTTTTCTTCATTTTTCACAACTTTTTGACCAAGTTTTTTAATTTCTTTTTCTAAAATACTCTATCTCCTAAAATGGCAAAAACCATGTGTCCCATCTCTCCTAAAAAATATTGGACTTATATACCATTTTAGGTCGAAAAATTAGGGTTAAAAAGTGGGAAAACAGGTGACCATTGTAAAATAGATAAAAACTGGGCAAAAACCCGATGCCCCTCTACCTTGCTGTTAGTGGCCTAACAAGAGGAGAGCCACTAGCCAAGGTACATAGACACCGATCTAGTGTTTAAGGGCACTAGATCAACAGTAGGGGTATAGGGGGAAGAAAGTTTTAGGACTTTTATGCATTTTTTAGTTTTCTATCATATAAAATTTAACTTTTAATATTTTTTTTATAATTTTATATATCCTATGTTAATAAAACAAAGCTTTTAAAGGCTAATTGATATAATCTCCTATGCATGACATGATTGATATAATCTAAATTTAAACGTTCCATAGATGCTTATAGGTTTATAGAACTTAATTAATGAAACCGAGCGTCTATGATTAGAGCATTATCAGTTCATTCATACCTTGCCTTTAGTTCAGCTCTCCCTTCGAAACAATCAGACAACACTCTATTAGCACAAGCCTTTAAACCAGGATAGCCTCTACGATTAGTCTACACAAACACCAACCAACAAAAACCTCGCATATATGAAGAACTCATTAGTAAACAAGTAGCTTCTATACCTCTCATAAGCCAACTCGAAAATATAACTAAGAAGGCTCTTTTCAAAATAAGATTGTGCCTTCAAAAGAATTCTTGTGAAAGCGGAGAAACTCATGGAGGATCTCGCAAAAACATGTGAGGAAAGAATTTAAAACCCATAAGGAAAAATTCGCAAAAACGCATGCTGGTAGCCCATGGGCATTTTAATGCTTGCGAGGTTGCCGTGTAGGCCCCACCCATGTTCGTGCGGCCCACTCTCCAAGGGAAAAATTCCCTTGCTCTGCCATGTGCAATTTTTCCCAACTCCTTTTAAAAATCCTTTTAGTTATTATTTGGTCCAAGCAATTAATAATTCATCCAACAAGTTTAACTTTCCTTTATTTTCTCTATATAGACCTAGTCTATAAATTCTTTACTTAGTCTGGTAAAGACCCAAAATGTTTGACCTCATTGGATCCTAAAGTATATAGCCGCTAGAGGTGAGCCTAAACCTGGTTTCCCATCTGAGAACTTTTAGGCTCAATGTTCTCGATGATCAAATGGGCTTTCTATCAAAGGGGTATGAAGCCTCGATACTCGAAAAGTCATGTGCATGTGACTTGATCCAGTTTTGTAATAGTAACCAGTATAATACTCTCCTTCCATCAAGTTAACTATCATTCAGTTTATTAAGCTTGAATTAAGTTTTAACTCATGTAATTGTTATAGCTATGTTGGAATCAAACTTGTTCACGAAGAACACCACTTGTCATTATGTTTCAAGATTGAATAGAAACAAATCTATCAATCTCATACTCTGATTAGAGGTTTATCAGTGTTTCACTTCGACAAGAGGCCTTAAGGTACAACTCCCATTATATTAATATATTAGGAGTGATGGATCTTTTCTTGCTTACTCAGCTTACCAATAACTAATAATCAATATACCCATAATCTCTCGTATCATCATGATCACTAGGTATGAATAAGTTTAACCCAAAGTATAGTTACTCCTCAAAAGGTTAACTAGTATCTCAAGTCTGTGGATTTTTCTACTGTTACTACAATAAGACATGATACCAACACACGTATATTGTTATTTCTAAGTGTTTATCTTATAGCGGTGTCTAATGTATTACCCGAATACATTGATGCGTTAACTTAAGGTACCACCTTCAGCTCATGAGATAAACAACTTGGATCAAATCAAAGTAGTAAGCCTACATATGTAAGTCTATCCACTCTATTGATTTCCTGTCTCAATTAAATTATGACTAGGGATTTTCAGACTACTCATATTAACACGCGCGTGTAGTTCTCACACAACATAGTTCCCACTATATACTCACACTTTCACGCTATGAATTACTCTTAGACTTTGTCTTATCAATGAACATATATATACATAATAACTTATATATAATACCAGCATGATACAAAATTTAGAAATAATCATCGATATATAACAAAGATGCCTTATTATTAATAATAATAATCTTAAACTGTTTGTACATTATGAACTAATAAAGATATATCACCCTAATTTCCTTCAGGTCATACATCATGTCTAACAAACTCCCAATTCAAGTAGAGCAAATTTCCTATGTGTTTTATACCATACTCATTAACATGTTAGTCATGCATAACATGAGTAAATGGCCGCGTTAGCCCATCCACTAGATTTTGATCCATATGGATGTATTCAATGCTTATATACTTTCAAGCTAATATCACTTGAATGAGATGGTATTTTCTAAGTTTGTGTCCATTTTTCTAACAAGACCTTAGTCCCTTTACCTAAGCAAAAGCTGTATTATTATAACAATAAACCATTGTTTGATTTACATTGTTGGACACCATGCTAAGATCAGAAAGAAATACGTTAAGCCCGAAAACATGCTTAGTTGATTTGGAAGTAAATATGTACTTAAACTCACTAGTTGAATTAGAAGTCGTATCATATTTGAAACTCTTCCAAACAACTGCCAATCCATTTAACATAGAGACATAAACTTACAAGGATATGTAATCGTCTTTTTGAGATTGAAAACTCTCATCAATGTATCCCTTCATAGAGAAATCACTTTCTCAATAAACCAAAAACATATCCTTAGTCCTTCATAAGTACTTGAGGATAGTTTTAATGGCCATCTAGTGCTTCTCACTTAGATTAGATAAAAACTTGCTCATGACCCTCAATACATGTGAGACATCTAGCCAAGTCCATACGATAGCATACATGATGGATCGTATCACCGAAGCATAGAGGATTCAATACATGCGCAATCTCTCCTCCTGTGTTCTTTGACACTCAAATTTAGAAAGGTAAATCCCATGAAACATTAGGAGATAACCCTTTCATGAGTGCTCAAGGTTAAATCCAGCCAAAACCTTATTTATGTATGTAGTTTGAGAAAGACCTAGCAGCCTTCTTGATCTGTCACGGTATATCTTTATACCAAGTATAAGATTTGCTTCCCAAAGGTCTTTCATGGAGAAATTCTTTGACAACAATGACTTAACTGTCAAAAGAAAAGGAACATCAATTCCTATCAGTAATATGTCATAGATAAATAATACAAGGAAAACGATTGCACTCCAATTAGCCTTCTTATATATACAGGGCTCAATATCATTTGATACAAAATCGATTTCTTGGATTGTATCATCAAACCTTATGTTCCAACTCCTTAATGATTGCTTAAGTCCATAAAAGGTCCTTTGTAACTTGCATGCCATCAAGATAATCTAAGATGTTAATCCTTTGGGTTGTATCATATATACATCCTAATCTAGGTTCTCATTAAGGAACGCGATCTTCACATCCATCTACCAGATCTCATAATTGTTATGAGTAACTATGCAAGGAGTATCTTGATAGACTTCAGCATGGTTACTGGTAAAAAAAATTTTCATCATGGTCAATACCTTCCATTTGACTGTAACCTTTTACAACTATCTTTGCTTTATAGGTAATAAAATTACCATCCATGTTAGTTTTTTTAAACACCCATTTCCATCCCATGGGCTTAATCCCACTTCGAGCATCAACATAGTTCTAAACTTCATTTTCGTATATGGAGTCTATCTCTGACTTCATGGATGTAAACCATTAGTTAGATTTTGAGCCTTCCATCGCCTCTTTGTAAGTCTTGGGCTCATCATCTTCATAAGAAAGATGTGGTTATCATCAATGATGAAATAACTATATCTCTTGAAAGGGATTGGAGCCCTAACTGACCTACGCAATGTTTGTGTTATAATAAGTTGTTTCGTGATATGCTTCCTTGTGTAATAGTTTTAGGAACAATTAGTTGATTATTTGTTTGATCTTCTTAAGTGCCCATCTCAAGATTGCTCCCACTAGATTTCACAAATATGTGTTCCTTCTCGAAAAATTGATTATTGCTAAAAACAAGTACCTTTTATTCCTTCGGATCATAAAATGTACAACCCATAGTCTACTTAAGGCACCACAAAAATAGACACCCATCATACATAGCACCGAGCTTATTTGAACTTATCCTCTTTACATTAGCAGGACATCCCTAAACTCTAAGGTGAGAAAAAAATGGTTTCTTACCATATAACACTTCGTACAGTGTGTGATTCACTAATTTTGAGGGCACTCTACTTAGTATATAAACTTCTCTCTCAAATACATAACCCCAAAAGGATGTGTTGGGTTTTGCTTGGCTCATCATGGAGTGAACCATATTGAGTAGGGTTTCAGTTCTCCTTTCTAACTTTTCATTATGTTGTTGTGTATAAAAAGGTATCCGTTGGCATTAAATATCATTATCCCTTAGATAATCTTGAAACTCTTGGCTTAAGTATTCACTACCTCGATCATATCGAAGGGTCTTGATACTTTTTTCAAGTTGTTTCTCCATTTCGATTCTGAACTCTTTGAATTTATCAAAATTTTTAGACTTGTACCTCATTAGGTACAAATTACCATATCTTGAGCAATCATCGATAAAGATTGTGAAATAGACAAAACCCTCACGTGTCTTAACATTCATTGGACCACATACATTGGAATATATTACTTCTAAAGTACTTATGGTACGCTGACCATTTCCTTTGAATGGTTTCTTAGTCATCTTACCCTTTAAACAAGGTTCGCAACCCCTATAGGATTCCCATTCCATTGGGCCCAAGTCACCACATTTGTGTAACTTAGTTATGCGAGTCTCATTTATATGGCCTAAACAACAGTGCCACAAGTATGAAGATATCTCATTATCAATCTTCAATTTCTTAACAATGTTCATGTTTAGAATTTCATTTTCAGTATCTAGAACATAAATGCCATCCATATATATTTCACAAGCATAAAGAACATTATTATTTTGAATTTGATGATTATTATTAGAAAATAAAATCTCAAATTCGTATATTGCTAAATGCGCAACAAAAATATAATCTTAGTGAAAATAAAAATATAATAGCAATTTTTCAAAACTAAAACAAAGCCATGATGAAAAAGAAGGCTATATGTTCCTACATCTATTGTAGCAACCCGTGCTTCATTTCCAACTCATAGTCCATTTCCCTCTTTGCAAGCCTCCTACTATTCTACAACCCCTACATAGAAGTACAGATATGAGTACCAAACCTAGTAGCCAATACCCATGTAGACTCGTAAGGAACTATAGACAAACTCTCTATCATGAACATACCTGAAGCAGATGCCTCACTTTGCTTCTTCTTCACTTATTCAAAAATCAAAGCTTTGCGATCACATTTTTAGTGTTTGGGCCTCCCGTACATGAAACATATTTCTTTGGGCTTCTCCTTTTCAATTATCAAATTCTTTACTTTCCTATTGATAGATTTTAAACCTTTACCTTTGATGCAAGTCTTACTTGTTAAGGTACCTGTTCCTCTAGCCATTAGACCATCTTAAAAAATTCTATTTTTCTTAATAAACTTAGATGTCTTGCTAGTCATTCTTGACATGAGATAATCTTTCACTAAAGGTGAATATTATGGGACACTTTCTATCATAGTCTGTATGTTAAACACGAAATTTCTCTCAATTCCTTTATGTGTCATTTTATTCAAATACTCAAAATATTCAATGCAACACTTAGTGGCCAGGATCCCATCGTTTCTCCCAAAGGTATAGAAGAACTTTAATATTTCATTTATTTGATTTTCATGCCCTAATGAATTGCTCTAAGATGGATCAGCATGTATTTTAGATCCATACTATCATGCTGCTTCTTAAGCTTCAGGGTCATTGTTTCGAGCATTATAAGTGACAACAAAATTATCCTTTTTATGCTTAAGACATGCTTCCTTTCATTAAATAGAAGCCTCAGCATCAGGATAGACTAGTTTAGGATTATCCAAAATATAATCCAAGTTGCTCTTCTCAAGCTCCTTTCTAAGAGCTTTAAGCTAGTTGTCAAAGTTGATCCCTATCAACTTATTGTCAATTATTAGACAAAGATTTATGTTTGGATTCATTGTTCAACGTAGATATAAGATAGAAATTGTTCAAAAATTAGTACATGTACATGCATTTAATATAAGGTCTTTACTTAAAAACATATTTCCTAATTCTTTATTATCATTCAAAAAGCCCTTCTATGGAATTCAGGCATTTTGATCTTACCAAGTTTCCTTACTAGGTAGAATCCATAGCTCATCCGCATGATAAGCCATAACAAACAACTATGGTTGTAACCTGTCCATTTGAATTCCATGCAATTGCTAGTTCATTTAAATTCTCTTTCTCTAGACACGCATACCTAATTGTACAACTCCTCAAATATGTATCTAATCTAGCATTATATCCGCTAACATGGAAAACTAACCCATTTTGGGTAAGGGTTTAACCCATTCTAGTCTCATGACTAAACACATGTTTAGGTAAAGTATGTTGTACATGCCCTTACATTTGTTAATAACATCCGTATCATGACTTATGACGGGAATACTATTTACCACCTTAATATTGTTTTAGGGATTTTATTGGTGTAGCTGGTCTTGATTAATTGTACCATAGGCAATTATGATTTAATGATTTTGTTCTTCTAATCAAGAGTAGAATTGGATGACCGTAGACAGGTACTTCAATTAATTGTACCATAGATAATAATGATTTAATGATTTTGTTCTTCTAATCGAGAGAAGAATTGGATGACCATCAATTTAAAGCATTTACACGTGTGGTAAAATATTATTAATTTATATGATAATCACCAAGATAAAATTTGATAAAAACCATAATCTAGTTATCACACCATTTTCTATAATAGGAATTGAAACCTAAGTCATGCATAGCATACTTAAATCAATTCATAGAAATCAACAATCATACACAAAATAAGGTAATCTCTGATACAATTGTTTGTTAAATTAAGGTAGTGATTGAAAATGCAAACTTGCAGGTGGAATTTCAAAACATTAGATTAACCCAAAAAGACCTCCTAAACATAGCATGATTTATATAATCTAAATTGAAATGTTTAATAGATGCTCATAAGTTTATAAAAATTAATAAATGAATCCAAGCATCTGAGATTAGAGCATTACTAGTTGACACATGCATTTCCATTGGTGAGGAACTTCCTTAGAACAATCAGGCAACACTCCATTAGCACAAGACTTCAAAACCTCACGTAGAGGAAGAACTCGTTAATTAACAAGAAACTGCTAGACCGTTCATAGACCAACCTGAAAATGTAACTAAGAAGGCTCTTTTCAAAATAGGATTAACCCTTTAAAATAATTCTTGCGAAAGGAGAGACACTTGTAAATGATCTTGCAAAAAGGGGTAAAGAAAAGATGTCAAAGCTCAAAAGGAAACACTAAGCTCAAGCAATTAAAGGATGAGGAGGTCTCTACATTTTGTGGATGGGGAACAAAATGCACCCCTCATTTTCCAATGCCATTCCACATGAGTTGCCGCCTAGAGCTCCATGCTCCCCGTAGGTCAACCCGCACACACATCCCACTTTGATGCGCTATACGTGGCTCCTAAGAGAAGCCTAATTGGGCTTCCCTTATATTGTAAGAAAGACCTTGCAGGACTTCTCGCATGCCTCCCTTGAGGGCTTGCTGGTGGGGCCTTAGCTCTGTAGCATGCATTGGCCTTGTGCCAATGCATGCTGGTGGCTCACGAGGATTTTAATGCTCGTGAGGCTGCCACACGGGCCCCACCAGTGAATATTTAGTGTTTGCAGGGCCCACTAACAACAAGAAAAATTCCCTTGCTTTTCCCCATGCAATTTTTTTCAACTTCTCTCAAAAATCCTTTATTATTATTTTGTCCAACCAAATAATAATTCATCCAAAAAGTTTTACTTTCCCTTATATTCTAGACATAGACCCAGTCTATGAATTCTGTACTTACTTCGATAAAGATCCAAAGTGTGTGACCTCATAGGATCCCTAAGTATAGAATCTCTAGAGGTTAACCTAAACTTGGCTTCCCATAGGGGGGATTTTAGGTTTAGTGTTCTAAACGATCAAATAGGCTTTCTAGCAAAGGCATATGATCCCTTGATACTCGCAACGTCACATGCTTATGACTTGATTCGATTATGCAATAGTAGATAGTACAATACACTCCTTCCATCATGTAATGTACCATCGAGTTTATTGAGCTCAAATTAAGGGTTAGCTCATGTAATAGCCGTAGCTATCCTGGAATTAAACTTGTTCAGGAAGAACACCACTCACCATTATATATCATGATAAACTAGAAACTAATTCTATCAATCTTATACTCTTATCAGAAGTTTATGAGTGTGTCATTTTAATAAGAGGCCTTAAGGTACAACTCCCATCATATCACTATATCAGGAGTGATGGATCCCTTATGGACTACTCAGATTACCAATGAGTGATCATCATTATACCCGTAATCACCCATATCATACTGATCACAAGGGTATGAATAAGTATGACCCAAAGTGTAGCAACTACCACACAAGGTAACAAGTATCTCAAGTGTGAGGATACTTGTACAACTACTGCAATAAGATATTACACCAACACTTGGAAATAGTTATTTTCATGTGTCTATCTTATAGAGGTCTCCAATGTATTATCTGAATACATTCATGTGTTAACTCAAGGTACCACCGTCAACTCGTGAAATCAACTGTTTGGATAAAATACAAGGAGTAATCCTACACATGCTCAATCCACTTCATTGATGTCGAGTCTTAATAAAACTATGACTAGGGATGTTTAGACTATTTATAGTAACACATGGGTGAGGATCTCATACCACATAGCTCCCACTATATCCTCGCACTATTACGCTATGAAATAGTTATGGATTTTCTCTTATCAATGAACATATGCATATTCATAATAGCATAAATATAATAACAATGAGATATAGAATTTAGAAACAATATGAAGTACTAAAACTGTTTGTACATTATGAACTACTAAAGATATATCACCGTAATTACCTTCAGGGCATACATTACATCTAATAAAACTGGAAAACGTTAAAAGGGAATTTGGCCCCTACGTAGGAGGAAGATTATGATGGAATCCTGAAGAACAAGAAACTACACAGGGTTGCCAAGGAGCAGAATCTCTCAACAAATTTCTTCTCCTTGATGGAAAAACCATCAAGGAGGTCATGAAGAGCTTTCTCAAATCTCTATGCAGTTGAAGGCCTTCTTGACATTCTTATGATTAAATTTTCTGAGGAATCCTATCTAATCTCAGCAAAGCTCATTAGAAGCATTTTGCAAATGCCTTTGAAAGGCATAGTGTTCAGGAAAAATGGTGACGAAAAGGTAGTAGCTGTACCCAAAGACTGGGAACTTCTAGTAGATTATAGCTTCAGGGAGATTAGTTCTTCGAGGATGACATGGGGAGCAAGAGCTTTCCATGAGCTCTTAATTAATATTTTGCTTCCCAAGACTTCATCTCTTATATATTGTACCAAATTCGAGAGGTTATTATCTATGACATGGTGGAAGGGAAGTAGTTGAGCTGGTCGATGCTAATTTTACATCACCTCACCAAGGTAACACTTATGTACCATTATGATTATCTTATTTCTACTATACTTAAATAAGTGAGGACAAATGTGGAGAAGTATGTGAAGGAAGGGGGCAATCAGCTTTTACCAGTAAAGAGAACATTTGAATTATAACAATTTAAAAAGTTATAGTTCTCTAAACTTCATTCCGAGTATAAAAAGACCCGAATCATCAAACTAAAGAAAAATAAGGTGGAACCAACAGTCTTACTAGAAGATGTTCTAAAGGATGATGTGGATTATCACATGGATATTCTTGAAGCATATAGTGAGGGAATGGTTGATGAGTTACCACTTAGAGCTTAATTAATTTTAACTACAAATATTGTTAATCTAGTAAATAAGGTAGCTTCTAAAAGAAAGAGAGCTAGCCCATCTAAATCAAAGGTAGCATTTGTGCCTGCCTAAGCACAAACTAAGAATATGGTAAGGCTAAAGACTAAGGCTTTAAGGGAAGTTGAGGCTAAGGAAAAATTGGATGCAGAAGACGACGCAGCTGCTAAGTCTACTCTTCCTCCTCATACTCTACAATTTGGGGCCAATGTTTAAAATATGAACACTGTTAATCTAGAACAAGGCTTAAGGGAGCGAAAGAAGAAGTTTGAGGCTGCATTTAAAGAAACCTCTTAGCAGAGAACTAAGAAACAAAAAGATGATAAGTGCACTATAAATCGAAGAGTTACTATGGAAGTGGAGAAGGCTGTAACAAACCTAAAAGGTGTAAAAAAGAAAAGGATTTCCTCCATTATGCCTAAGAGATCACTTAAAATAGTTGAAAGTGATGAGAAGATGATGATGATGATTTTGATTTTGATGATGTCAAAATAATAGACCAAGAAGAATAAACTCTTCTTCAAAAATCTCATCCCCAATTCTCATTCAACAAACTATGTTACCAGATTCTCAAGCAGAGTTACTTGAGGTTGATCCATCATTTGATCAAACAACCAAAACCTAGGTTACTAAAATTCCTTTTGTAAATACTACTCCTATTTCATCTGTAAATCCTGAATCAATTTCTTCTTCTCTAGTAAATTATTCTCTTGTAAATTCCATTACCTATTCCAACATTTCTACTTCTTCACCTTGCCATTCTCAACAAAAGACCAACCCTTCTTCACCACCTCCACAAATTTAAATTGATATAATTCCGTCTCCTTAGAAGTCTATCCCAACTTCTACTTCTTTGCCTTCAACTTTACAATTTACTCAAATTCCATCTTCTACATCTTCTAAACCTACACTTTCTTCAAAACTAACCTCTACCCCATTAATCCGTTTGATTGGGGAAGTCCCTCATACTAAGAACTACGCTCAAGAGGGAACATCGATGTAAGTGGTGTGAAGGAAAATTTTATAGTTAAGGAAGCAACACTGACTAGCAGCAATCCGATCTAAGTGGATTCAGATGATTCTTCTATATTGGCTTAGATTAGAGGGCTTTCATGGCTAAGTTCCTTGCCCTCAAAACTTATGTTAAGTTAGATGAGGTAGTCAGCCAAGTACTACTAGCCTAGGGAATAAGAAATTTATCCTATAAGAAGAAGGTCCAAATCTTAAAGTTTGATGTGCACTCAAGCGTTCATTCAGAATTGATTTACAATAAATAATTTGAGAAGATTCAAGGGAGTTTGATTTCCATTAGAAATCACATAGGCAAGGAGAGTGAAAATAGTCTAGTCAATAAGATGGCCTTTATCTTAATTGCATTTACTTATTCTGTAGATCAGCTCAACTCTGCTATATCATCTATTCCAACCTCCAACGTAATCGCCAACGTAGTGGCATCAAAGTTGAAGAATATCATTGATACTACTTCATAAAAGTTAAGCAATCTCACTAAAGTAATGGCAGTATAGTTTACTAAGTTTCATAACTTTGCGAAAGAGCAAACAAAAATAAAGACCAGCACTAATAAACTCCTAAATGAGATTCTCAAAAAGTTGGATATGATAATAACTTATCTCACTGCATGTGAACCACTATGGAGAATATATCCAAGCTGATGATAGCATATGCTCAAAACGGTGATTCTATTACAAAGAAGGTAGAGAAACCTATGCTCAACTTGGTTGAGTTGGATCAGAACTGAACTAAGCTTGTGCGACTTTCAAGGCTAACAACTCAAGATGTATTCAAGGACTCTAAAACATTGTTGATATCTACTAAGAGCAAGCCATTTCCAGAGCCAACTAAATTAGTTGATCCTTGTAATTGTTTCACTGTGCATAAGAAAGTGAATGTCTTGGTAGACAAAAGCAACAAGCTTAAAGGTATAGTATCAGCTTGTGAAACTAGAGAGAATGATGTAAAGGACATAGATTATACTACCAATAACGTTAATGCTATGTGTCCTAGGATCATTGATATGGAAGATAAACGGAATATCACCCTTTTTATAGCATATTTTAGAGGTTTACTATAGTGCTTTAAATAATTCTCATGCCAAGGATTCTATCACATTTCACATCTCACCAAGTGTCATCATTTACTACTACAAGAGCATAGTGAGCAAGAGGTTTTGTCTTCTCCTAATAAGTAGCAGCTTATGGATGAGATTTTTCCAGCTATCATTGGCAAGTAGGAGAGCTTTCAATATACAATTGACTCCTTCAATGATTATGTAAAAGAACTAGTTGTGGAGAAAATAAGAAGGGGGGTACATAGTTGAAGACGTATATAGAGCTGCTCAAAATCACAAGGAAAATATCCATCATAGGCCATAATGTCAAGTCCCACTAGAGCAACAACGATCAAGAAATTCTCTCGGAGGCGGAAGCTCTGGTTCATCTTCTTCGCAAAATATTAAAGGGAGAGGCGACCCCAAGATGCATAAGTATTCTTAGTATAGAAATCATTTGAAATAGTGCGTATAGTAAAAATTAGTATAAAACACTACCTATTGAATGAAAGAAACACAAGTTGATTTAAGCTCAGAAAAGGAATCCTAGGATTGGAGGTAGGCTTGGAGCTGAACCTTGATAAACTACGATGTTTTCTATCCTTATATATTTACTTTTACTTTACACTATTTGCACTCATTCATCATCTCTATGTTTTATACATCATCTTGAAACCACTTTGAGCTGAGTAAGTTTTACTGAGAATATCGTGAAGGTAATCTAAGTCAGTTTAAGCTGAGTAGTTCATAGTTTTAGCCATAAGTTTCACTAAGCTTCATTCACTCGCCACGTAGTTAAAAATAACATGGCAATAAATTTTTAATCTGAAAAAACAAGTTAATCTGCATTCACCCCCTCAGCACGATATTAAAGCTAACAGGGAAAAATAGAAAGAATCAAGCAAACATCACTAGAGTATCTTGAGAGCTGAAGAGCATGAGTTCTTCATACCCCTAGTAGGATTGGATTTCACTCTTTATCGAAAATGCAATGAGCATAAGGAGCCTACTTTTCAGAGCATGGCTAATGTGCACAAATAAAATGAAGAGCTACAGAAGGGGTAATTTGAACTCGTAGATCAGAAGGGCCAGTCTTGGATGTTATCTAAAGGATCTACCATAAATAATATTCATACCACCTCTTTCTTTATTATTGCTCCAATAATTAGAAAATCTACTACCATGGTTATAACTCATTCTGCTATTACCCTCACTGCCCCTATTGATGGCATTTGGATGCTCACACTCTTATCAAGGATACTCATCATGTTGATTCCTCAAGCATGATTATCACTCCTGCTCCAGTCATTTATTCCTTTGCTACTCTTTTTGCAAATGTTATTACCATCACCAAGGAAGAAACTCCATCCATGGAGGAAGAAAAAATTATACTAATGTACTTTTAATTTTAATAAACTTTATATCCAAGACCTTTATTTTATACGGACTTTGCTTTACTTGTTTGGTGTTTGACCTAATGATACCATGCATTCGTATTAGTATACATATAAAATTTTTATCATACATGATGTGTCTTTGCATGAAATTAACTTGGGTTCAGGTGAATTGTCTATATCTAGTGATTTAAACCAGAGTGAAAAAAGAGATTAAAAATGTGCTTAGATGTCACATCAGCACTTATGAGGACATGCCTGGTATTGACAATGAGGTTGCCTAAATTTGCATCTTTACCAATCCAAAGTTCAGGTCAGCAAAGAAGAAACTACGTCAATTGCATCAAGAATGGGCCTTTAAAGTTTTGGTGGAAGTAGCAAAGTAGTTAGAGGCCATGTTCCTTATAGTTATTGAATATCTGAACTGGCTTGCGAACATTGTCCCTATGACTAAGAATGATAGGCTATGTGAATTTGAGAGATCTTAATATTTTCTCACTAAAGGACGATTTGCCATTGCCCCACATCGATGTGATGGTTAATAGAGAAGCAAGGGTTATAATGTACTCTTTCGGGGATGGATTTTCAAGCTATAACTAGATTCTCATGCATCTCATCGAAAAAGTCAAAACAACTTTCATAACTGAATTGGGGTGTCTACTACTACAAAGTCATGCAATTTGGTTTCAAAAAAGTGATAGCACAACCTACCAACAAGTTGTAATGGATTTGCTCCATGATATAACTCATAAGGAGGTTGAAGTGTGCGTGGATGACATGCTTGTTGAATCTTCAACTATAGAAGAGCATCTGGAGCTGTTAAACCGCTTCCTCATTAGAATAGAGAAGTATATTTTGCACCTCAATCCAAAGACGTGCACCTTCGGCCTGACATGTACCAAAGTTCTAGGGTACATTGTGAATCAAAGAGGGATTGAGATAGATACAGATAACATAAAGGCTACTAGTGACATGTTAGCTCCAAAAAATTGAACGAAAGTGTAATTATTTCTTGGGTCTCTTATTTAACTCAATCGCTTTATAGCTTGATTATTTGATGAAGAAGCAATAACTAATAGTCTCGAATGAGTATTATCAGTTGGACTTTGACAGAATCAAGACTTGCATGATAAATCCACTAATTCTTAATCTGCTAACTCCTAGAAAGCGTCTCATTCTATGTTTGGCAATCGAAGAGTGCTACGTAGGTGTAATGCTTGTCCAAGAACAAGAGGATACTCTTGAGCACACAATATACTATCTTAGCAAGAAGTTTCTTGTGTATGAAAATTGATATACATTGTTGAGAAGACATGCGCAATAATGATCTAGCTTACTAAGAAGCTCAGGTACTATTTCCCATCACACCAAATCCAAGTAGTAGCTAAGATTTATCTAATGAAGTATTTGTTCCACTTTCAAACATTAGGCAACAAGCTCTCTTATTAGTTGCTACTTCTACTTTAATTTGATATTTAATATGTCACGAAGAAGGTGATTAAGGGCTAAGCCCTAGACTTTGACTATGTGGAGAACATAGAATTTTCCTACTAAGAAGCTAGTAGTAATAGAGTCAACGAATGAGGAATATAAAATATTCTTTAACGAAGCTATGAATGATCAAGGGGTAGGTCTCGAGGTTGTCCTAGTAACGCCGCAAAATGAAGTCATTACACTCTCTAAGCTTCTTGAATTTCTCATAACCAATAATGGAGTTGAAGATGAGGCGTACCTGTTTGATAAGCAAGCTTTGAGAATTACCAGGGCAATGAAAGTCAATTACACAGATTATTTCACCCTAGTAATCCGATAAGTTGTCAGAGATAGGGAAATGAAGGAAGATTCACTTTGCCCTACCTTGATGTAGTATGGGAATTGGCCATGAAATTCAAAAAATGTTTATTTCAGTATGCACCCTGAATGAGAATCAGATGGTAGATTCCTTAGCTACACTAGCCTCTATGTGGGAAGGTCCCCAAATCAAACCCATCATCTTATGGTTCTTAAATAATCTAAAAAGCCATTCTGTTGTTGTACCATCTCGGTCACTATCAGCATGAATGAGAATTTTTGGTATCGGGACATAGTATGTTTAATTCAAGATGGAGAGTTCCCTCTAGGGGCAATAGACTCAGAATGGCCATCTCTGCATCTATAGGCTACTTAGTTTAGAATTTTCGGGGATGGTCTCTTCAAGAGCACTAGCAATGGCTTGCTTCCACATTGTCTTTAAAAAATGAAAATTCTCTAGTCATGAGTCGTATCCATTGGGAAGATTGTGGTACTCACATGAATGGCTTGTCCCTAACAAAGAAAATTCAAAAGCATGGTTAATTTTTTACTACAATGATAGTCAATTACATCTCCTAAACAAAGAAGTACCAAGAATGCCAAATAAACGGGGACATTAGTCATTTCCCTCCATCTAATCTCTAGAATATTTAAACTCCTTGGCCTTTTTTAATGTGGGTGATCGATATTATTAGTAAGATCTAACCCTCTTCGACTGATGGGCATTGATATATTGTTGTGGCGGTCGACTACTTCTCTAAATGGGTAGAGGCCGAATGTTTTAACAACATAATCTCCAAGAGAATTTTTGGTATCAGGGTAGAGTCCGTTTGATCAAAGGTGGAAAGTTCCCTCCAGGGGTAGCAAATTCAGAATGCTTATCTCTACATTAGCTAACTACTCAATTCATTGTTGTTGGGGTTGATCTCTTCAAGCACACTAGCGATGGCTTGCTTTTGTGTGGTCTTTTAAAAAATGAAGCTTCTCTAGTCCTTAATTGTATCCATGGGGAAATTGCGGCCCTCACATGAATGACTTGACCTCAGCAAAGAAAATTCAGAGGCAAGGTTACTTTTGGACTAAAATGTTTGCCGAGTTCATATCTTAAACAAAGAAGTGTAACGAATACCAAATATACACAGACATAAGTCATTTACCTTTGTCAGATCTCTATAATCTTTCAACTCTATGACCATTCTCGATGTGGTTGATCGATATTATTGGTGAGATCTAACCCTCTTTTAATAATGGCATCGATATATCATTTTGGCAGTCAACTACTTCTTGAAATGAGTAGAGGTCAAATCTTTGAACATAATAACCACCAAGAAGATGGCCAAGTTCATCAAAAAGTATATCTTTCCATATAATGGGATGCCTAACTGTATTGTGTCTGATAAGAGAGTTTAGATTTCAAGGGGAAATAGTCGATCTATTTGAAAAAAATTAGAATTAAACATCATCTCTCTTCTCCCTATAGACCTCAAGCCAATGGAGGAATGGAAGCAGCAAATAAATTGATTAAGAAACTCTTATCCAAAATTGTGTCTACTTATCGTGTTTGGCTAGATAACCTTCTATGTGTGCTTTAAAGGTACTGAACAAGTGTGTACTCTCTAACAGGAAAAATTGTATTCTCCTTAGTCTATGGGATGGAAGTGGTTCTCTCGGTCGAAATCAAGGTCAGGTCCTTAAGGGTAGCTATGGAAACAAGGTTATAAGAGTCAAATTGGGCAAAAACCAGAATTGAACAGTTGAAAATGATCGATGAGCATCATTTGAAAGCCCTCGATCATCTCCAAATGTATCAACAAAGCATGGTGAGAGCTTACAATAGTACAGGCATCAGAGCTAGCCCTTGAAAGTAGGGGACTTGGTCATAAAATAACTCAAACCCTCCAATGTTGATGCCAGGGGGAAGTTCAGGCTCATGGGGGAAGGTTCATTCATGATTAATAAGGTTCTAGCAAAGGAGCGGTAAAGATTATGGACATGGACTATTATGTGTTCATGAACAAATCAATCAAGACCAGCATGAGGACTATCATGTTTAGGAAAAGAACTAAATTGTAAAAAGCAGCACTTGTTATAAAAAAATAAATTATATAGCAAGCTTGTCAATTATCCTTCTTCATATAGGTTAGCAAAAATTAGGGAATTCTTTTGTTTAATAGTCTGTGAAAGTAAAAACTCAAAAAGGGCGCTTTCGGCAAAAATTAAAATAATGAGAGAAAATAGTTATCTATTAAATTGAAACACGAAAGTGTGGGTTGGCATCAGGGGTTAAATCATTAGATGCTTTTCTACCCCAATTATTTTAATTTTTTGAAATGTCTTTATTGCTAAATAGTTTCATGTATATTTGTTAATTAGATACATGTGTGTTGTGTTGATAAACAATGCAAATAACTCAATCACAAAGTAAAAAAAGAAAGAAGAATAAAAAAGAGAAAAAAAGGAAAGTGAGTCTGTAGGATTAAAAAACTTAAAGGGTGATCTAGGTAATAGTTAAGATAAAGTTTGATAGATTGAAAACATGGAAGAGCAGTCTATTAAAAACTTAGAACTAAAATATAAAAAAGCATTCAATTTTTCAACTCATTTCAAAATGGCAAAGGACAACAATTATCTATACTGGGGGTAAAGGGCAAATATCATCGAATTTCCTTTGCAACAAGGATTGTCACAATGGGGAACAACTTGAAAGCTTTAAGGCTTGATAAATAATTGATCATGTCGAGACTAATGCCAGCGTCATCAATGTCATGCAAAAGAGGGATCTAAGATTCAAAAGTATGAAAACTCATCCTATCCACTCGAAAGAAGATTCAAGCTTCAAATAAGGATTCAGCCTAGCCTAATATCAAACTTCAACTCAGACACAAGTCCAGCCCTATTGACTAGTACAAAGGAGTCCCAAATCAACCACTAATGTTTACCTAGTTGATATAAGAGTATTAGCTAACTAGGCCAAAGAACTTGAAGAAATATCACATCCTCATGCATAGTCATATACTCATACAAGCATTAATACAAATAACTAAACAAATATATAATATATATGTGAGCATTCAAATTAGTTCATTCACATGCACATATATGCGTGAATAATTTTTCACAACATTTTAAGTCCACCCTTTTCATACCATTGTCTTGCCATGACTTTATCTTGCCCCATCACTATCTTGATCCTCTTTGTGCCACTATCTTACAATGACTACATCCTCATGAAGCCACTGTCTTGCTGTAAATTCACCTTGCATGCCACTATTTTTCCATGACTCCATCTTTGCCATGATGCATTCTTGTCCCGTCACATTTTAGAAATCATCAATTTGTGCAAGGGGTATCTCTACCTTGACAAATATTCGGACAAGGCTAAATCCTCTCACTTAAAAAATTTTGCTCATGTTTTAACTCTTTGATTGAAGTGGCAAAATAATTTTCTTCCAAATAGTTAATTAAGGAGTTAAAACACACCTCTACACATTACTAACTTCATAGTAATTTTTCTTACATGTAGATTTTTTCCAGCCACATTTTGGGAATTAAAATCAAAGTAAATTTTTCAAAATGTACTTTGGAAATCCAAAACACATTCAGGAAATCAAAATCGCACACTCCCTTTACTAATAAATCAATAATATCACCATTTTCTTTACTAATGTATGCTTTCCAAATTTTTCTCCTAACAATTGCAACCTGAAGGGGACCATATCTCCTGGTAGTCAAAGCTAAATTTGCGTAAGGGGCAAGCTCAACCTTTTAGAAGGCGCCTTCATAGTATTATTCGATCAAGCCGAATTCCTTCCACTCAATTATTTATTTAGTAATTTTCTTCTCGTTTTAACTCTTGATTGAAGGGTTAAATATATTGTTTCTAAAATGTAAATCAAGGAGATAAAATAAATTTATCAATGCTACTATCTCCAAAACAACTCTATTGTATTTCTAGGTTTCCTCTCGAACCTCATTATTTCTAAAATATCCAAAAAATCAGGAAATCTCTATGTTGGGGTTCAAAAGAAAGCGGGAAAATTCAATGTTCTGATGTCAATTTCAGTAATCATCATTTCCAACAGTTCCTGAAAATCAGGAAAGTTCCACGTTGGGGTTCCAAAGAGCGCATGAAAATTCCATGTTTGTGATGGTTAATTAAGGAAGTTATTAAACATGAAAACTTGCATGATAGAATTTCAAAACTTAAAATTAACCATAAAGGATCTCCTAAGAATGGCATGATTGACATAATCTAAATTGAAACATTCCATAGATGCTTATAGGTTAATAAAACTTAATAAAAGAAACTGACCATCTAACATTACAACATTACTAGTTGATGTATACCTTTCCATTGGTGGGGCACTCCCTTAAAATAATCAGAGAGCACTTTGTTAACACAAGACTCTAAACTAGGAAGGCCTCTATGACTAGTCCACATGGACCCCACAGACCAAAACACCACGTAGAGAAGAACTTGTTAGTTAATAAGAAGCAGCTAGAGCGATCGTAGACCAACCCGAAAATATAACTAAGAAGGCTCTTTCTTAAAAAGAAATTAGCCTTCAAAGAATTCATGCAAAAGAAAAGAAACTCATGGAGGATCTCTTCAAAACTCTCAAAGAAAAGAAATCAAAACTCAAAAGAAAATGCTAAGCTAAAGTGATGAATATAGGAGGGCCAGGGCTCCTTTTATAGGGAGAAGGGGAAAAACTGCTCCCCTTTTTAGCAATATGGGATGGGGTATTCCCCCATCCCACATCTGAGTTATCCGTACAGAACCCTAAGCTTTACAGGTTGACCCGCACGTACAGCCCCATGGGCGGTCTGTGTGAAGTATGCAATGGAAGTCCATGCAGGTTTTCCTTCCCTTGTAAGCATTCTTTGTGGGTCTTCCCACAAGCTTTGCTTACGGGCTGATGGAGGGCCTACATAACAGGCCCATGCAAGCATTGCCTAGCATTGCTTGCGGGCTAGTAGCCCCCTTGCATGCAGTGGACTTGTGCTAATGCATGATAGTGGCCCACGAGCATTTTTATACTTGCAAGGTCTCCCTACTCTCCCCACTCGCAAATAACCCGTGTTTGTAGTTCCTTCTCGCATTGAGAAAATTCCCTCGCTCTTCCTTGTACAATTTTGCCTTAATTCCTACTTTAATTATTATTTTGTCCAACTAATTAATAATCCATCCAACACATTTGAATTTCCCTTATATTCTTAATACAGAAATGTCTATAAGTTCTTTACTTAGTCAAGCAAAGATCCAATGTGTGACCTATAAGATCTCGAAGTATAAAGCTACTAAAGGTTAACCGAAACTTGGCTTTTTATTCGGGAACCTTTAAGCTTAGTGTGACAGATTGATATGGAACCTGACAACTCTAGATGATCAAATTGGCTATTTAGCAAAGGTGTATGATCCCTTAATACTCAAAATGCTACATGCCTATGGCTTGATATGGTTATGTAATAATAACTAGCATGATACACTCCTTCCTTCACATTAAGTACCATCTAGTTTTTTGAGCTCGGATTAAGTGTTATAGCTCATGTATTAGTTGTACCTATCTTGGAGTTAGACTTGTTCATGAAGAACACAACTCAGCCTTTATGTACTAAGATTGCTAAAATAATGTTTTATCAATCTTATACTTTGATTAGAGGTTTATGAGTGTGCCACTTCAACAAGAGGCCTTGAGGTACAACTCCCACTATATGATTACCAACGAACAATCATCATTATACTCGTAATAACCTGTATCATCTTGATTCTAAGAGTATGGATAAGTATGACCAAAAGTATAGTAACTCCCATACATGGTAACTTGTATCTCAAGATTGACAATAATATTATTATAAGACATGACACCAACACATGAACATAGTTATTTTCGAGTGTATGTCTTATTGTAACCTCCAATGTATTACCCGAATACATTCATGTGTTAACTTAATGTACCACCTTCTACTCTTGAGATCGGCTGCTTGGACGAAATCCAAGGAGTAAGCCTACACAAGCTAGTGTGTCCGCTTCATTGTTGTCCAATCTTAATTAAAGTATGACTAGGGAATTTAAACATTTTGAAAGAACAAATGTTTGCAATTCTAGCGCAAGAGTAAGTCTCTCTCTAGCTTAAGTCCTCTTTGTATAGACAAATCTACAACAAAAAAATATTTGTCCCTTTCATATCAAAGATCAAAGTGAAGGATGAGATTGAACATAAGAATTAACTAACTTAGTAAAACACTATAGTTTAGGTAAAAACAGTTTAAATTCAAATACTCTATAAAATGAGAGATTTGAACTTTTACTGTGAGAACATAAACTAATAGATTTACCAAGCTATGTGAACACGTGTTACCTCAATTGAGTCAGCATACCTTGATGTATCTTTGGATAGTTAGCCATTTTCTTAGGATTTTGTTCAAATTTGATTTGCCATGCCTATATGCTCCTTCAAAGTGTTGACTTCTCTTTTGTTAAAGGCATTATAAAGAAAGTCTGCACGCTACTCCTATGATATAACATATTCCAATTTTATATTTTCTCTCAGCACATGATCCCTTATGAAATGATGCCTAATATTGACATGCTTCATCCTACTATGTTGAACTATATTCTTGGATAGGTCTATTATGCTTTTCTTCTCATACATAACTTCAAGGTAGTTAGATTTTGTAATATTATCCTCTTGTTACTTCTTAATCCATAGTAGTTATGTTATACAACTTCCTACTTACAGAAGTTTGCTTATTGTTGTACCATGAGACAAGGAATCTCCAAGGAAATGACATCCCATTATGGTGTTTTTCTTATCAAGATTGTCACTAACATAGTTAACATAGATGTATCCTCTACGATTGAAATTTGAGCTATTTGGAAACCACAAACTTGTATAAAATGGATCCTTGCAGGTTTTAAAGAAATATCTTCTTAGTTGTTAAGTCCGATTCTCTAGGGTCACCTTGATAACATGCACAATAGCATACATAACATGTACAATAACATATTGAGTAATGAATATCAAGCCTACTAGCAGTTAAGTAAAGAAGAGAACTAATAATACCTCTATTGAATTTATTGGGTCTACAGGCTTACTAGCTTCATCTTTACTCAAGATATTATTTGTGGCAATGGGATTTGATATTGGCTTTTATTGGACTATGTCAAACTTCTTAAAGACTTCTTTGGGTACTTTGCTTGACTAATGAAGATTCCATCATAACTTTGCTTAATTTGAAGACCAAGAAAGAAGTGAGTTATCCCATCATTGACATTTCAAACTCGCTTTTCATCTTCTTGTTGAACTCCTTGAAAATCCATTCATCAGTTGCTCTAAATATGATATCATTAACATGAATTTTAAATAGCAAAAACATCTTCTTTTCTTTGCTTGATAAACAAAGTTGTATATGCTTTTCCACTTTCATAGCGTTTGCTAAGGAGAGAGTTGGTCAGCCTCTCCTAGTAAGAATGAGGTGTTTGCTTCAATCCATGAAAAGCTTTCTTAAGCTTATACACATGCTTTAAATTCTTTGCATCTTCAAATCGAGAATGTTAATGCACATAAACTTCCTCTTGAATAAAACCATTCATGAATGCATTTTTCAAATCTATTTGAAACAATTTTAAATTCATATGGGAAGCGAAATGACATAGAATCCTAATAGCTTAAAGTCTTGCTACAAGTGCATAGGTCTTGTCATAATCAATCTCTTTCTATTGGTTATAGCCTTAGGCAACAAGGCACAAGGAAGAAATAGTGTCTTCCAAACCCTCACAGCTCCTCACTATCTCCTTGATTTCTTTCCTTTACTTATTAGTCAACCACATAACTTCAAACGGTACATAGGTAAATTATTCCATGGACAAAGGAAGTTCACGGAGTATATACACCTGATGCTATGCTTTAACCTCTTTCTCTCTCAATCACCATCAAGAAGAGAATGGTAGAATCTTATGCTTCTTTATAAGATAATGAAGATTCAGTTGAGTTTCTCCATGTGACTATAAAAGCTTCATTCTCCTTGCTAATTTCTTCTTGAATTTTTCCTTCTTGGATTTTGAACAGCTGGATTGAATGTGACCCTTCTCATCACAACCAAATCACTTTATTACTTTTCTATAGTCATTCTTTGGTTATCCTTCTTCAGAATCCTTCTTGTGCTAAGTGAATTTCTTCTTTTGGGAAACTTCTTCTTGTATCTCCCATCCTTCATCATGAAGCGCTTGAACTTTCTATATAGCAACGCCATTTATTAATCCGAATCCTCTTGTGAGATTTCATAATATGAATTAGTTTTAAGATTATTTTCTCTGTTCTCCTTCTCGTTTCCCTTGATTTTCTTCAAATCATCATCATATTTTTTAGTAACATCTCCTAAGTCAAAACGGTGCCTATTACCTCATCATAACTATAAATCCTCAAATCATGAGCTTCTTCTATAATGCTCTTCTTGACATCACCCTACTTGGTGAGACTTCTTAGAATTTTCTTCACCATCTCTTCCTTGGTGAAGTTCTTTTCCAGTCTCTTAAGTTTATTGATGATGTTAACAAACCTAATATTTATGCTTTGAATACCCCCATTGTAACTCATTTGGAATAGCTCATATTCGTTGATTGTCAAGTTGATCTTGGTCTCCTTCATTTTATCAATCCCCTCATATGTGACTTCAAACTTCATCCATATTTCATGTGCAGTCTCTCATCCTGATACCCTTTTAAACTCAAAAAAGTCTAATGTATAAAGTAAGTAATTGATGGTTGTTGCATTCTCTTTGAGGAGCTTAAGGTCCGTAACATCATAATCTTCAGGATCAACAAGAATTTTATACCCATTAATCACGATTGTAGGAATTGGAGAGCCAAGATCAATAGATAACGATGCTTGCATGCTCTGAGACTAAAAATTTTCAAGTGGTTTTTCTAAAAGGAATAATGTTTGCTTTTGAAGAGTTGAGGTTTGGTTACAAACATTCCTTCCTTAAGAGTGTTGTCTGTCAGTGACCAAGAATATAAGATGTATTGTTAAACACCATTTAGATCTTTGTACTCAAGATTGTTAAATCTTAAGCTGAGAAACTACTCTAATACCACTTTTTGTTCCATATAGCTTATAGAATCAGTTAGAGGGTCGTGAATGTTCTATTAACTTGTTATCTTTAGAATTTCAAATTATTTTCTAAGATAAGTTAATGTATAATGAGTATAAATGTGTTGTTATCAAACTTAAGTATAAAAACACTACAAAGTACTCAACTTAGGTTAACTTTGGATTGGTAAAAAACTATGCTAAGTAAAATCTTACTCAGCTCAAGTTGGCTTTACCACCAATACAAAAATGGAGAGAATGATTGTGTTGAGTTAAAGCTGACAATATATGAAGATAAGGTAAAGGAACTTTGCACCCCTGATTTTTCCTTGGTCAACCCCTAGTCTACCTCTATTCCCCATATTGCTTTCTGAGCTTAAATCCATTAGTGTTCAACTTATTTAACTAGGCAGACAAGCCTTTGACAATGGGTAGATGGATTACAAGAAGTACCTTCAAAACTAACTACCTCTTTTACAGTTTGAGTACCCTTATAAAAAATCAACACTCAATTTTAAAATTTAAAGCAAGAATAAGAACTCGACTGATAAAATGTTTTTTCTTTATAGTGAATAACCTAGCTAAGACTAATCGATTTCTCTCTATAACAAACAAAAAAGGAATTAGTTGTTTAATTTGAGATTTCCTTGAGGGAATTTTGAAGGGTGTAATTACTTGAACAGAGTTTCAGCTCTTTAGAAATACAGGTGATTCGCTAAGTTGTAAGCGTCTGCTTTTGTCTCTATTTATAGTTGTAGAATCCTAAAAGTAGTTGTTGTAAGTTCTCATCTTGACTTGAGCTCCAAAATCTCTTATCATCAATGCTTCAAATTCTTCTTGTTTGGGATAAAATTAGACATTTAGAGATAGCGATTTTATCCATTGAGGAGCGATATAAGTCTGTTGATTTATTTCTCATCAACGATTGATTCTTCAAAGCATAAGCTAGTAAAGAGGGCGCGAGATGCAACATGGAGATTTTAAATTGGCTCTCTTACGTACGTTGCAGTGGCGTAGCAAAGCTGGGAAAATTTATGGTTGTTAGATGATTTCTTTTTTACTCGGACTTTTGTGACTACACGCCAACATCCATACTGACACCTTTTAACGGTTTGGAACACTTGAATACTCCTTTCCTTTCATTGCCAAATCCTTTTTCAAACCTAAAACACATAAAAAAAGAGTATTATGTTTTCACATAACACATTAAAGGTAATAATTTATACTAATCAGCATCGCATAATGTAACTTAGTTTAAGCTGATACATATCAATTAAACTTATAAAGCTGAGTTGCTTTGTTGGTAATAAATAGCTTAACACCCCAACACTCTATAACCCTATGCTTTAACTTAACTAACCCTATGCCAAGCTGAGTTGTTTATCACAAAACATACTGAAGTTGACTACTTAATTATAAGTATACTTAATACCTAATTAATTTCACTATCCTAAATAGTTTGTTTTTTCCAAAACTTAAATACTATAAAGTATCATTAAGTTGGGTTCAACAATCTCTATCTCTAATATCTTTGAAATAAATGATGTATTTTTTAATGCATATAAAAAATGTGAGCGGCTTTGCGTATTTGGATTGTGTTTCTTTTTACGATTCCTTGCATCCTTTCCATTATACATCCAACATCTATAACAATGTTATCACAAAAGAAATAAATTTAAACGTAGAAGTGTATCCTAAAATGGTATTCATTTCCAATCCACTATCCGATGAAAAAGAGAGAAAATTAATAATTATATTTAAACAATACATTTCAGCTTTTGCTTGGTCATATAATGATATGCCAGTCTCGACCATCACATCCAATACCACAAGATTCCTACGGATCCCAAAATTCACCTAGTTAAGTAAAAGATGAGAAGACTGCATCAAAAATGGGCCAACAAAGTAAAAGAAGAGATCACTCAACAAATCAAATAAAAGTTCCTCCAAGTGGTCGAATATCCCACAAGGTTGGAAAATTTAGTGTTAGTTGCTAATAAGGATGGAAAGGTCAAAATCTTCATAGATTTCCTAGACTTCCCGAAGGATGATTTTCCTCTATAACACATCGACATGCTAATTGACTGTGTTACAATGTTTGGTATGTACTCATTCATGGATGGATTCTTCGGGTACAACAAGATCTTAATGTTTATGATTGATAAGTTCAAGACAATTTTCATCACGAAATGGGGGACACAATACTATCGAGTCAAATAACCTATCAAATGGTTGTCACTCCACTATCATGTGATCTAACTCACAAAGAGGTAAAGGTCTAGGTGGATGAAATGATGGTAAAGTCAAGCACTCTGGAAGAGCAGCATCTTGTAGTATTGAACAGATTACTAAAAAGGATTGAGATGTATAATATTTGCCTTAACCGGAAGAAATGTATATTTGGGGTTTCATAAGGTAAACTACAAGGCCCCATAATTAGTTAGAGGGGTATAAAAATGGACCTTGACAAGATCAAAGCCATCAAAGAGATCCCAGCACTAGAGAAAGGAGTTAAAAGCTTTTTAGGGTCTCTACAATAAGTCAATCACTATATAGCCAAATTGACTACCATATGTGAACCCAGCTTTAAACTCCTAAAAAGCATTAGCTAGTGGAGTGGAATGACAAATGTAAAGATGTTTTCAACAAGAATAAAGATCACTTAGCAAGTTGGATAGTGTTAAAACATCCCACACCAGAAAAAACTTATTATTTGGTTGGCTATTGAAGAGACCTCTATAGGGTATATTCTCATCCAAGAGCATGAAGATAAAAAGGGAATATGTGATATGCTACCACACAAAAAAGTGCATATGCAACAATGGTATGGAAAATAAAAAAGGTCCGACATTACCTCCAATCATATCTCATTCGAGCAATGCAAATATTACATCGGATGAAATATGTCTACCAGACTCCCTCCTTGATAGGGAAATCATCAATATGGTGACTATAAATCTTTGAATTTTACATTAAGTATGTGACTAGGAAAGTCATCAAAGGAAGAGTAGAGGTCAAAAATTTAGCGACCCAACCATTAACTTCCATGTTTCCAGAGATCTATAAATTCCCAAATGAGCTATTAGCCATGATAATGAAAGAGCACGAGAAATGGATGATGATCATCAATAGAGCTTTAAAAAAGAAGGGATCAGTCCTAAGGGTTATAATCATTACACCAGATAATGGTCAGAATTCCTCATAACCAATAATGAGGTTGAATATGAATCTTGTTTGTTTGTATTAATACATTAATAAACCTAAAAGCGGATAAGGTCAATATCATTGGTGATTCTACTATAGTAATAAAGCATGTTACTAGTATTTGGTAATTAAAGGAATCTCTTAGACCTTATCTACCCATAAGGAGGAAAGCAACTTGATTCAATGAATGTGAATTCTTATACATGCTAAGAGGTGAGAATCAGATGCAATATGCTTTGGCTATCGTGGCATCAATATGGGAAGACCAAATGATCAACTAATGGAACTACTAAACATGGAAACAACTAAGTCTCCATTCCTTGTCTCCATGATGGAAATTGCAATAACATAGTAAGAACCTTGGTACATAGTATTTTCAAGTATATGAATGATGGAAACTGTCCAATGGGAGCTACAAATTCGAATAGAGAAGAATTGATAGTCACATTTGATAGTCCTTCCTTCAAGACTAGAAGAACAAATGACAATTTGACAATCTTCCACCTAGCTGAGAAGAATTGATCAACACAACTTCAATGATCTTCCTCTAATATATGAAGAATCGATCACCTCCTCCAAAATGAGAAGAATTGATCAATGTAGTTGATAATGTCAAACTCCATGATGAGAAACTAGATCAATGCTGCTGATAGTGCTAAAATCCTTGATGACAAAGCTTAATCAATGCGGCTGCCAATACAAAACTTCTTGATGAGAAAACTTGATCAATGCGGTTGCTAATACAAAACTCCTTGATGAAAAACCATTATAAATAATGATGACAACGCAAACTCAAAGAAAGAAAAATGGTAAACAAGGCTTACGGTGCCAACTTATGACGAGAAAACTAATCAATGACATTGAAAGCGCCATCGATAAATGTCCATTCAAATTTATTTCTCGACTTCATTCTTGAACTCCTTTAAATTTTCAAAGCTATCTGATTTTTCCATCATAAGATACAAATACCCATATCATTAGTAATAATCGATAAAAGTTATGAATGGAACAAATCCTCTATGTGCTTGCACAATCATTGGACCATATACATCTGAGTGTATTATTTCCAATCTACATGTGGCATGTTCTCCTTTCCCTTTGAAATGTTTCTTTAACATTTTTCCTTTTTAACAAGGTTCACATGCACCATAAGACTCTAGTCTATTGGGCCAAAGTCACCACCTTTGTATAACTTAGCTAATCGTGTTTCGTCTATATGACCTTAACAAAAATTCGATAAGTAAGATTATTTTTCATTATCTCATTTCAGTCTCTTAGCATTACTCATGTTGAATATTTCAGATTTATTATTAAGAACATATATGAAATTAATTGAAATCTCATTGACATAAATAACTTTTGACAAACTTCAGCTGCTAAACACACAACAAATAATAATATTCTTAGTTATAACTATAATAAAATAGCAATTATTCAATTCTAAAACTAGGCCACTTGGCAATCAAAGAATATATGTTCCCATAATTGATGTAGCAACTTGTGCTGCACTTGTAATTCCAGTTCTCCTTTTACTAACCTCCTACGATTCTCCAACCCCTAAATAGAAGTATATATATGAGCATCTCATCCAATACCCATGTAGACTCATGAGGAATAGTAGAGATATTTCAAAATGAACATACCTTTAACTATCTTCTCATGCTCAGAAAACTAATCCATACAATATTTCTTCCAATGATCTGTACCATCACAATAAAAGTAGACATCTTCAAGAACTATATTTTCTTATCTTTTAATTCTGTGATTTTTCTTTCTGAGTAAGAGGGTCAATTGAGGAGATAATAGTACCCTTATAACTAATATCATAATCTTTCAGCAGTTTTCTTAACCCTTAGATAGAGCAATCAATACCATTAGAGTAGAACTCACTTACAAAACTTGAGTAACTATTAGGTACATATGTGAATCAATGAAGGATCCATGTTCATCTATTTCATCTGTATATTCCCTGAGTTTATTAACATGCCTCATAATTGGCGCACCTTCATGCATCTTACTTTCAAACAACTTCCCAGAAGCATTGAATCTCCTTGACCTTATCTCATTAGATTTGCCAATAATATGGAACAACAAGATTTCATGTCCTATGCCCTCACACTATGAACGTAAAGTAAGATAAAGTGTGTCTAGTACCATTTTAGCTACTTTCCTTGAATCTATTAAATACTTCATGCATTATGCATCCATTTCTGCAGGAGCATTAGTATCAAGTTGTTTGAAATTGGATTGAACAAAATATATGAAAATTGTTCTTCCATAAGTATGATCTTGACGAACCTCAACCATGTAAACTCACAGTCGAAACACTCGAGACAAGCTAGGCAAAATCAACAAGAATTTCTCTCTTTTAAATCACACTCTTTTTTGTATTACTTGTTATTTTCCATTATCATTAAACTTCAATTACATATGCTATTTATACTAAACTAAGTGACTACTCATGAAACATTACATCTCTTCAAAACAATATGACTCTTCGATAGTATACATGTATCAACTAAATTCATGAACCAACCAAATCCATGAACCATAATAATGACAAATTCATGAACTTGTAAATCCATGAACAAACTCAAGAGACAAACTCAATATAACTCTTGACCTTTCAACTTCAACTAATTTAAGTTTATCCAACAAACCAAACACTAAATTTTAAACCAGTTAACATTTATGATTGTCTCATGCGTTTAATAATATCAAAAGACATATTCAGATATAAAAAAAGAATCATTATTTGGACGTAATATTTGTATTTGCATTTATTTTAAGGTATTTAATTAAATAGACTTTCCTATTATTTTTAAGGTAAGTTTCTAAACTCAATAGCTCCTTCTATAAATTTCGAGAAACATGGTTTAACCATCTTCCTTACTAGGTAGCAACCATAACAAATCTATGGTAACCCCTAGTAAAACATTTCAAGCTAACTTAAATAGCATGGTTGGATCTTGTCCACTTTCAACTATTTCGAATCCATTTATATTTCAATCAATGGACTGCATAACACATTACATAACTCCTCAAACGATATCTCCAGCCTAACATTAACTGAACTATTGTGGCTCGATTAAATTACTCCAGTAAAAGCTCAATCGAAATTTGAAAGCATTTACTATTTATAGTGAAACTTAATTAAAACTAGATAACTATCGTGACTAAGTTTGAGCAATACTTAATCTACTCAAGAGCCACTCAAAGAAAGAAAAGAAGGGAAGAGAACAAAAGAACTAAAAGCTTGGGTTGCTTGTGTCCGCAGATCACAAAGCTTGCGATGCACATTTTGGTCCAAACACAGCGCTGCCATGGCATATTCGTAGGTCGCATAAGTGTTATCCAACAGCAATTGCACAGGCCCACTTGCACAGGTCTTTTGCAGTATTCCGTACTCATGTACCGTGCTCTATGTTTCTTGTTTCCTCTTATGCCCCTCCATTATTTTTGCTACATTGGTCTTACCATTTTTATCTTCAACATCAGACTCCATCTAATGATTATTTACTTGGCTCAATAAATAAACAAAGTGTGTGACCTTATAGTCCATCAATGCATTCTTGTAAGCTTCAAAGATAAATTAATGGATTAAAGAAAGCATATGAAAATTAGAATAAAGAATTTGATGAATCTATATAAGAACATGGTTTCAAACAAAATCAAGTTGAACCTTTTGAGTGCAACAGAATTAGTGGGAGCTTATTCACCATTGCAATTCTATATGTAGATTACATCCTCATCATTGGAATTGATATTCAATCATTTATAGGACAAAAGCAATGGTTGAATTATTCTATTCATCAAAAGACTTAGGGGAATCTGAAATGATACTTCAGATCCGAAACTACAGAGGATAATCTCCAAGGCTTCTTGGCCTAAGTCAAGCCACGTACATTGATAAGGTCTTACAAAGATTTAACAAGGAAAAAAGATGGTTTTCTTGCCTATACACCATGCTTTGTAACTAAGTTAAAAGGATTCTCCCAAGATAAAGTACAAAAGAGAAAGATGAAATTGATCATTTATGCATCTGCTATTGGATCAATAATTTAGTCAAAGTTATGTACGAAATCTGATTTCTCCTTTACTCTAAGTATGACAAGTTGTTACCAATTCGTTCCTAGAGAGGAACATTGAAAAGCAATAAAAGCAATCCTATAGTAGCGGAAAAAGATTAAGGATAGTTTCTTAGTGTATGGTGGTGAATACGATCGAGCTTTTAGTGAAAATTACATTGATACAAGCTTTTAGACTGACCAAGATGATAAATAAGCACATTCTGGTTCTGTTTTTATATTTAATGGTGGTGCTATAAGTTAAAAGAGGTTGTAAGCAACCAACCATTACCGAATATACAACTAAGGCTTAATATATATATATATATATATATATATATATATATATATATATATATATGTGTGTGTGTGTGTGTGTGTGTGTGTGTGTGAGTATGTAATATATACATTATAGTGAGTTTGTATATAATCTTGTTTAATTATTTAAGTAGAATATCCGATAATTATATCTATACTTGAGTAGATGTGATAACATAAGTGAAATAATAATATAATTATAAAATAACTTTAGTTTATTTTAATCATGTGAATGAATATAACTACAAAATAACACATTCTTGTTAGTGTGATGTCATCTCATTCATCATAAAGGAAGATAATTGAAGAATGTGGGTACATGTAAGTAGATATAAAACCATATTAATTACTATAGGAAAATCTCATAGTTTGAGAGTAATAGATTTTCTCATGCAGTGCTTGTATGAGATCCTTTTACCTAACCTATTACAGTAATAGATATAATCTTACAAACTTTTACATGTGTCTAACTAGTCTATTACAAAATGTCAAATACGAATACGATTGGGCATGTAAGTGATCATTTGAGGACTAGTAATAAGTTGAGGGGACTTCTCACTTAGTTAACTATAAGAAGATATCACTGATAAATTCATGAGTGAAATTGGTAAGTGCATTTCCATGGCCAAATAAATGACCTCACTTATTTAATAAGAATCAATATTTATAAGATCAAGAAATGTCCGAACGATCATAGAGGATGATAAAATTGTGCCTCTCATTGGATATTTGATATTTGTTGACATAGGAAATAAATATACTATAAGGGTATGTTATAGGAATAAAATGCATATTTCAATATTAATTGGGGGTTCACATGGTTTTCTAGAACTCATTTTGTAGTCTGTGAACCAGGTCCGTTTGCTACCAACATAAAGACGGACCCACAACATCGTACACTTGCACCGTTTAGAAATTTACTATACATATGAGCTAACTTTGCTAGAAAATAATTAATAATCAAGTAGTCAAGAACAAAAAGACTTTGTTTATCAAGGTCAAAATGTACGATGAAGATATTTTATGTGTGATGATAGACAATGGATCTACTCTAAACTTATGCCCACTTAAGATCTTCCCTCATATCTCTCTCTCCATGGAAATGTTGAAATTATAAAACACCATCATCAAGGCGTATAATGATTCAAAGAGAGAGGTCTTAAGGAATTTTGAGGTTCAAGTAATTATTGGGGAAGTAGGTAAAATACTATTTACTGTATTGTATATTCCCTTCACTTTCTCCCTATCAATTGGTCGACCATAGATAGTCCCATCAATGCTCCCTTGAAGATTTAGTGGGTCCATGTAGAGAAGTATAAATGAAATATGCACCTTGGGTAGCCAAGTACATAGAACGGAAAGGATATAAAGTTGGAAGAATTCTATGATGTGAACTTTAAGGAGAGCCATCTGTAATGTACTATTCATTTCACCACGCATATGTGAGTCCTAGTTCGATCTCACTTGCTTAGAGAGAACCAAGTAAGACTTACTTGAATGGTGCTTGGCTAGCAATTGAAATGAAGGAAGTAAGAAAATAATGTCAAAGAAGTGTGTTTTATAACATAAAGGAAGCTTACAAGAGATCTTTAGGTGTGGTGCTACTTTTGAGCATTTGACTGTATGCTTACAAAATGTGGGAGGTTTTGTATTTATAGGCATACCACCTACTAAACATGTTGATGAGGTTTATTTGGAAAATTCTAGATATATTCTACCCTTGAAAGCTCCATAAATTCGGTTTACATATTGTAGATTGTTGAATGTCAGTTTATTGACTGAATCTCGAGGTTTCCCTTGTAATTCTACTATTACTGGTACATTCTAGAATTTTTTACGGATTTTAGTAAGGGAAGTTGGCCTTGCAGCGTCCTAGGCTGGGCTAGGCTGTTGCCGGTTGCCTACCATTTTTGGCCCATTTCTCACATAAATTTGTGATGCCTTCATATTTTATCGCACAATTCTTTGCCCTCATGTTACGGACCTTGCCATGTGATTTCTCCCAAATCCGAGTTCATGGCTAGCAAATTTGCCTTCTCTACATGTGAGAATTTTTGTGAGCACATCATGTTGCTTTGCCTCATTCCCGCATTTCTTCGCAGTTCCTTGTTACCCATTTGTGCAAGCTTGACATGTTTTCGCATGTCTCACACAAGTGTTGCGATGTTTTGCTGAGTAACAAATGCAGCCCATGAAATTCTCCCCCACTTGATCTTGTGATGCACTCTTCATGTATGGAACTTTTCCACCTTTGCATTTGCGATGTTTCTTTTCCTCTCATTGGCAGCTCGGTTGGGATCTCCCTAATTTCAATGTCGCGATAGAGTCTTTTCCATATTGTAAACCTCCCTTGGATTGTTTCGGAAAAGCATCTTCGCGTATACATTGGACTACGTAAGAACCTCTTTCTAGCGAGATCACCAATCTGTTGGTGTTTGGCACTAGCATTACTCCCACATTGTCTAACAATTTGAAGGGAATTATCACCGAAAACATAACCGTGAAGGTGGGATTAACAATTAAAATTTTCTTGATTTCGAATAGGATCTTCTCAAGAACCATTGATATGGTTTCAAAGTGATTTATTTCACAAATAAAATCTTACTTGGTAGTCTTTATAAGAGACGAATGCCATTAATGCTCTCAAGTGGAAGCTCTGCAATATCACGTGCACAAACTCCTATCAAAATAGGACTGGTGCTAGCCGAATAGACAAAGAATTAAGCGAGAAAAACTCCAAGATAACCAAGAACTCCAGAAAATAAGATGCCAAACCTATTGCCATTGAAAGGTGGCTGCTGTTCACGTCTCCTAGAATTAGGTTTTTTTTATTTGTTTTGTCTGTTTATAGCCTAATTAGTCAATTAGGCTTAGATTCAATTTAATTATAAATTTGACCCAATTAATTTTAAGTTTAATAATTAAACCTCATAATTAATTTCATAAACAAATTTAATTGTCAACTTTCATAATTTCCAAATTAACCCATAGAAAAAATATATATATATTGCAATTTAATCAAATAAATTGTTATACTACAAATAAATTTAGTTAACTCAACTTAGTCAATTAATGAAGTTGGTATGCAATACTTTATGATTAAATTTATTCAATGAAACTCTCTAACATGAATTTATTAAATTGCCAATTAAATAAGTACCATATGTAAAAACAATTTAATCAACTTAATTTATTTTATTGAATAATATAAAACAAATTAAATTATACCATTAACTAAATTAATTTATTGGATTTATATACATTATTCAGTTACATTGACTTGACATGTCAGTCAATTAATAATCAATACTTAATTAAGTCTTGTAACATTGCATGTACAAGGAATTTCAGATTAGTAATTCTAAGCGCATAATCCTTTGGGTCTGTCCATATGTTGGGAATGAGATTCACCTATAGATTGAAGTGGATTCTAGAAAACCCTTACAGTCCCCAATCAGGACAGAGTACAACCATCAATTAAAGATACAGAGCCCATTATATCTCACAAAGTCCTTTGCCAACTAACATCGATATGATGAACAAGAGGCGTGATGCTTGTCAAATCATATGTTACCCCTTATGCAATTCATCATATTTCTTGACCTAGAATAAAATGACAAAATAAGTCAATGACTTATTGGACGTCCTTATCACTTTTATTCATCATGTGATCGGTGATTCATTTTGACTTATCATATTAAATGGCAATCTTATCACTTCAACACTACTACTAATGTGGTCATGAAATATATCGAGCATACCCATACATGTAATTAAATATTTAAGGACCCATTAGTAATATACTAAAGCATACTTAATTCCACATTCGTAATAAGTTGAAATCAAGTCCGAGGATAATTGTGACCTACTAAGAAAATTGTCTATGACATACAAACATGTGACTTTGTTGTGTGGATCTGGCCAGCCCCATATTTCAAACATATGCCCATCTTCATGATATACTTTACCAAGTGACATAGCAACTACATTGATATAGATCATCCAACATACAAATCTTTCATTTCATTCATTCCCATGATTAAAATAGACTTGGGACATTTATTCTTATCAATAATTGGATACTCTACTCATATTATAACACAAGTTATAAATTCAATAGATTATTAACTTTATACTATGAAATTGTATGAATAAATGCCTTTAGAACTAGGGCACATCAACAATTCCAACAATCTCCCACTTGAACTAGTTCATAGTAGGCATTGCCCTAATCTTTATATATCCAACCTAACAGTAAGCTCAATCCACGATGGACTTTTGGTTAGATAATCAATGACATTGTTCGTGTGTCTATCCCATATAATGACATGTCATATGACATACTAAACACATGTTTGAACTTTGTGACCGGGACTCTTTAGCTTGTGTATTAGCCCCCGTTTTGTTGTAGAAAAACATCAAGTATGTCTAAGATCCATCCATCCTAACTTACTTATGAACTTCCTAGTCCAAACACCTCCCATTATAGCATAACATTCTACTATGTGATTAGTTTCCATTGCATAATTAACAAATATAGTGTATGGAGCTCTCAGCTCATGTTATAACTTTCAACAATCTTAACAAAACCATAATACATCTAGTCTTTAGGAAATAAACCAATTGGATCAAATCTAACTTTATAGAATTCCATCTTAAAGGTCCATCTCGTGGATCCAATCTAACAACGTAGATCTGTATCTCAAAACAACATCATAGTGTTGCCTAAATCTTGCATCAAAGTATTCACTTAAACTTAAGTGAACTACTTCAAATTAACCCAATCATATTTATATTATCTCAATACAATGTTTGGAAACATGACCACATTTCGTATTAACATCACATACACACATTGTCCATAAAAGCATCATTGAATTACTACTTAAAAATTCCAAATGCATTCTATCCCCTTAACACCTAAAGGTGAGATAATCTAGTTATCAACTAAATTATGGTCCATATATTGCATTTTAGCTTTATCGACTTTTACACAACCAAGCCAATTAAGGATTTTCAACAACCTTCTAACGTGTTCAAAGCCTCTTACTCATGCTATATGATAAGAATCATCATCAATCTTGAGAAAGTGTGTTCCTTAAGTTTGTAAGTGAACCATCATGCCTTTTTAAGTCAATTGTGACTTTACAAATTATGCTTTGAATGCATGAAGTTAAAATGTAAATTTTGACTTGTCCTTTCAGGATTTTATGCACCTTGAACTTGTTAGTTCAATCATGCTCCCACTACTTTTCTTAAAAATTTACTTCTCTTAGAAAACACCCTTGCAATCCTCAACCATCATGTTTAGGCAAGCTCGTAGGTGCAATACTATGACATAGATTATTAATCTTATCTCAACAGTATGATTAAGATTTCACTTTTCAAAATCAAGTGAAAGACTCATTAGGATTTAGCCTATCCATACTTCATATGTTGTTCTTTCAATAGCCTCAATCAGAGTGTGATGCATTTAGCTAGTACTCAATTATGTCCTTAATTGGAGATTGAGGAGATCAAAATGAATTATTTCAAGTATACCATGTCTACATAGCATTGTTCCTCCCTTTGAATATCAATCACAAAGGTGTGATGTAGGAGGATTAAGCTGTGAGTCTATCTCACACTCTCTCTAAATTATTCAAACTAGATTTTAATATACTTGGTTTCATGGTTAAACAAAAAGCCTTATTATTATAATCTATTAATTGCTCAATTTTATTCTTGGAGTCCTTGACTCAAGGTCTATGGATCTAATCTCATTACCAATGCTAAATAAAATTTATCTTTGAGAGTAATTGAGAATTCTACCTATTTCCAACTATCATGCTTTTCGACTTATCTACACTTCCATTGTGTTTTGGGTCCATTATGGTAATTACTCATTCAACAACCTCGTGAAAAAATGTATATGTCTAAGGCCCTATGCATGCTCCCACTACATCTAAGACTTACTAGGATATTACCACTTCTACAAGTTTGTTGAATAGCTTTTGCATTATTTCACCAACTATACAAAAACTCACATGGTCAAATGATTATCAATCAAATGATCCTAAGCTTTATCTGTAGATAGCTTAGTCATATTCTTCTTGTTAACTTGGTTTAAATAACTTTTGGATATCGATTAGATCAAGCATCTCATGCTTATCTATTTTTTATTTATGATTTATATCAAATTCAATTTGATAGACTCAAGGATGAACTATTCCAAACTTTTAAATTTTTGAATAACAATTCTTAGATATTGCAGTTCTATTCATTATCAATGAAAAACTCGATATCCAGAAACATCCTTAACTGAAAAGAAGTAAAGTTCACAGTATAAGTGAGTACAAATTTTCATCCTTTCAAAATCATAATTATTCATCGGCTATCCTAAAGTGAAATTCTTTAATCTTAATGGCTATTACAAGAACACCATTTATGATTTAAGAATTCATCTCTTAGGATCCCAATAATCTCTCATCTTAAGATCCTGTGCATTATCAACGTTATTACACATCAAACAGATATTACATCAGATGTTCAAGAGAGACCATTACATCTACATTAGAAATAGCTTTATGAAGAACATTTAATGCTCCACATTAAATCTCCCAAAATATTTAATGACATGTCCTTATATTGTTTCCATGAAACTTGTATTTGATACCGATGTCCTTTGGACGTAGTACAGACTTAACTTTCATTTAGTCATGAGACCCTTGACTAGAAATGTCTCATTCCATGCTCTTATGTTAAACATTCATTAAAAATCAAATCTGGCTGAGTCCCATTAACCGAACCCTTGGCTACCTAAAGAAACTATTGTAGCTTAGTACGGTCATACTCATATATGGCATGTGGGCCATAATGAATTGGATATAGGATTCAAGCAGAAATGCCAAGTTCATTGTATGTCCTTATCTTGAATAAAGTGACAAATTAAGTCAACGACTTATTGGATGTCCTTGTCACTTTTATTCATCAAGTTGTCGGTGATTCTTTTTTATTTCTCAAATTGAATGGCAATCCTATCACTTCAACACTACTACTAATGTGGTCATGAAATATATCGAGCATACCAATAATTGTAATCCAATATTTAAGGACCCATTATAAATAATATTACAGCATACTCATTCCACATTGGTAAAAAGTTGAAATCAAGTACGCAGACAAATGAGACCTACTTAGCAAATTGTCTATGACATATAACCATGTGACTTTGATATGTGGATCTGTCCAGCTCTATGTTTCAAACATGTGCAAAAGTTCATTATCTACTTTACCATGTGGCATAGCAACTACATTGCTATAGATCATCCAACATACATATCTTTCATTTCATTCATTCCCAAGATTCGAACAGACTTGGAACATTTATGATTATCAATCAATCGAGACTCTATTCATATTATAGCACAAGGTAAAAATGCATTAGATTATTGCCTTTATAATGTGAAACTATAAGATTAAATGCCTTTTAAACTAGGTAACATAAAAAATTCCAACACAGTTTCATGCCAAACACTACATCAAAGTTATTTAGAGCCTTGATGGAGAAGTTTACCTTTCCTTTCCACATTCCAATGGCAACCGGCACATTCTTAGCTTCTCCTACGAAGTTGGCCCATCCACCATTTACTCATTTGAAACACTCTTTGCATGATCTCCACTCTACCCTAGGAGTGTGTGCAAGTTGCTTGGTCATATAGCCCACGCCCGCTCCCATGTCGAGCAAATCTTGCTCCATTCGCAAACATGACTTTAATGAAAAATCTTTTTGGCTTAGACTCCCTTGTCCTTACAGCTTTTATTACTCGCTTAGATCCCACATGTGCATAGGTGGGTTTCTTCTCATGCGCTTCTTCTTCTTCTTGCACTTGAGAGACCAAGGCATTTAAGTTTGCGTTTGTTGAACATTTTTAAGTCTAATGTGGTACTTTGCATAAGGACATGGTTTTGAAGGTTTTCATTCATACCATCTTTCACTTGGTTGCTCTTTCGACCAATCATCACGCCTTTCCTTCCACTTGAAGGTTTACGTTATCTTGTGAGGCTCTTCACCAAAACTTTTATCAGAGTCACGTTCCTTCAACTTATCCTTCCTGGAAGTTATCTTGGTATAGTCGACTAGAAATTCTGCAATGGCTATGGCACTTGATAACTCTTTGATGCCTCTTCTCTTGAGCTCCATTTTAGCCCATCATTCTAATCCATCCATGAAGAAGAGTAGTCATTCCTTGTCAAACATCTTGAAAATTTCCAACATTAGTGAGGAATATTCCTGAATTTACTCTTTTAATGAGCCCGTTTGTCTTAATCCTCACAACTTCTTCATGACAAGTCCTTCAGAATTTTCATGGTAGAATTATTTCTCCAACTCCCTCTTGAATGCTTCCTATGTGCCAATAACAATCAGCCCTCTCTCCATCTTAATGTGACATCTTCTCCACCATAGAGTCATGTCCCCATAGAGATAAAGAGTAGACATGTTGATCTTGGCAACCTCGTCATTTATATTCATGGCTTCCATGTAGCGTTTTATGTGCCAAATAAAATTATCAAGTTCTTTAGCATCTCGCTCACCCACAAACTTCTTTGGTTTGGGGACCTTGATGAGTAAAACACTCATGCTAGCTCCATTCACAAAGGAAGATTTACGCATGGCTAAATCTGCTTCCATCACGGTAACTTGTTTTATAATGCTTACACTATAGCATTAACGGCATTCGCCTTTGTCTCGATAGCATTTTCCCTCGCATCCGCATCATCCATCCTTTATTGATATTCCTCCAATGATCGACTCATTTTTTTTATAAGATTAAATGCTCCTTGCAACTTTTCTTCAAGTGAGCGCATTTGCTCGGCCCTCTCCTCTTGATTGTTCTCTTATGAACCAAGAGTGTTGAGGACATCCCCATGGCTAGCTCGACTTTGGCTAACCTTCTGTTGAAAGCTTCGATCATGTCCCGTAGAGACTTTCCTTCTCATAGATTCTCCTTTGACTTTCTCCTATTCTTCTTTGATAGATTTCGGGACTCCTCTCATCCATGTTCCACTTGCTCCTCGGTGACTTTGCTAGTTTCAAGAGTAGACATTGATGAGTCTTTAACTCATCTATGAACGCGCACTGATACAACGTGTCATGTACTAATCATTTCACTACCCGTACATATGGTCATAGCTCGATCTCATAAAGTACTTGCTTATGAAAGAACTAAGTATGCCTTACTTGAATGGTGCTTGGCTAGCAATTGAAATGAAGGAAGCAAGAATATAATGTCAAAGAAGTGTGCTTTATTACATAAAGCAAGCTTACATTAGATCTTTAAGTGTGGTGCTACTTTTGAGCATTTAATTGTATGCTTACAAAATGAGGGTGTTTTTGTATTCATAGGAATACCACCTCCTTAACATGTGGATGAAGTTTATTTGGCATATTCTAGGTATATTATAGCTTAGAAAGCTCCCTAAAGTTTGTTTACATATTCTGGATGGCTCAAAGTCAGTTTAGTGATGAAATCTGGAAGTTTCCCTTACAATTCTACTATTACTAGAACATTTCGCAACTTTTGATAGCAAGGGAACTAGGCCTTGGAGCGTCTTGGGCTGGGCTAGCTAGTTGCGGGTTGTATGTGGTGTTTCTACCATTTTGGCACATTTTTCGCATAAATTTGTGATGGCTTCATATTTTATCACATAATTCTATACCCACATCTTGCCATACATCTTATGGAACTTACCATTTGATTTAACCCAAATTCGAGTCCGTGGATAGCAAATTTTCCTTCTCCAAGTGTGAGAGTTCTCATTGGCACATTGCGTTACTTTGCCACATTCTCACATTTCTTTGCAATGGCTTGCTACCCAATTCTTATATTTTGACATGTATTTGCATGTCTCGCACTTGTGTTGCAATTTTTTTAGAGTAATAAGTGCGGCCCATGACATATCGCTTCCTAAAATTAACACTAAAAATGAAAAGAAGGACTAGGTTTTGCTGAGTGCGGTAGAGTGTAGAAGATGCATTAGAACTCCATCAAGATAGTTTCAATTTACAAGAGGTGTGAGAAAGAACCTTATCATGGTCATCCCGAGCCAATGGAAGTAGGCAGAGAAGAGGTTTCAGGATTTAAGATCTTCAATTGTATATAGTTTTGATAAAATATAGCTTTGTGGAAAATGGGTCTATTGAGTCTATCATGAATACTTTTGCTTCACTAATGAATGAACCAACTCTCCAAGAATTTCTCATTAAATTTAAAGATATGTTAGAACTCAAAGAAACAAGAGAGGAAACTCAGTTGATTGTAAAATAGAAAGGGGAACATGAAGAGGCTGTAGATTATTTGATCACTGAATGCATGACAACTGCACCCATTACCTCACTTATTGAAGATGATGACGACGTTCTTTTTTCCATCTCTGATGTGTTTGATACTAACAATTTAGCTTATGTTGCTAATTTATCCATGAATAAAAATAATCATTTTGCTTATTTTTTAACATCTCGCCTAATGACATATTGCATTTGTTTGAGCATACACATAATGTCTTTACCATACATAATAATTTTGTGAACGAAGTTCACTTGAATACATTTGATGATCCTAAACTACTATATATTTCAAATGACTTGTCTCTTATAAAAAAATAGAGATAATGAAAATACTAAAAAAAGCATTTGGTAGCATTTGGTTGGTCATACGAAGACATGCCCGGCGTAGAATGGGAAATAGTTGAGCATCGCATTCTGACCAATCCAAAATTCAAGCATATTAAACAAAAACTTTTTTATTTGAAACCCTAGTGGATTGAGAAGGTTAAGGATGAAATTTCCAAACAAATCGAAGGTAAGAGTTAGGACATGATTGAGTAGATTACATGGGTTGTTAACATGGTTCTTAGGTTAAGAAAGGTTGGAAAGTTTTTGTGGATTACTGAGACTTCAACAAGGCATCACCAAAAGATGACTTCCCCCTACCACATATTGATGTTCTAGTTGATAGTGTTGATAGGGTGGAAATGTACTTGTTCATGGATGGGTTCTCAAATTACAACCAAATTCTTACGTACATTATGGACAAGGTTAAAACTTCTTTCATCACCAAAAGTGGCATGTATTGCTACCAAGTAATGCCATTCATGATATTCATACACAAAAGAAAGAAAAATAGGTTAGGTCTTTCTTGGGCTCGTTACAATATGTCATTAGGTTAATTACTTTCCTTACTAGAGTTTATGAGTTATCTTCAAGTTACTTAATAAGTGAAAACTACTCAAATGGAATGATTCGTTTGAGATTGTCTTCAATAGGGACAAGGCTTACTTTGTGAATCTTCCAATCCTTAAGCCCCCTATCTCGAGAAAACCTTTTATCCTCTTCTTGTCAATTGAAGAAACCTCTATAGGATTAAGTCTAGTAGAAGAACAAGACTATAACAAAGAGTACTTGATTTACTACATTAGTAAGAAGTTGTTTGAGTATGAGAGTCGCTATACTATAGTTTAAAAGATTTGTGCCACAATAATTTGTCTTCCAATAAATTGAGACAATATTTCCAATCTTACCAAATCCAAGCAGTTCGAAGATTGATCCTATGAAGTTTCTTTATAGGTCCCCCACTTAGGCCGAAAAATTTTCAGGATAGTTGTTGCTTCTATTAGAATTTGACATCGAGTACATAAATTTAAAAGTGATAAAAGGGATGAGTAGTGGTTGAGTTCTTAGTCAGAAAACCATTGAAGTCTGATTATGTGAAGAATTTGGAATTCCCTAATGAGTAACTAGCTATAGTTGAAGTAGCTAAGCCCGCATGGATTATGTACTTCGATGGAGAAATAAATAGACAAGGTGTTGGGCTTGGAGTTATCATTGTCGCTCCAAAAAATGAAATAATTCCATTATCCAAATGCCCAACGGTCTCAATCTCTACCAATGGGGAACATATGATGCATGCTTATGTGGGATTCATATACTCCTTACAATAAGAGCGATCGATTCATCAGTCATAGGTGATTTGACCATGGTAATTCATCAAGTGGTAGGGGATTGGGAAATAAAGGAAGTGTATCTTTGTCTTTATTTTGAGGTAATTTGGATTTAGTTATCAAAATTCAAAAAATGATTATACCAATATGTCTTGAGGGAGGAGAACCAAATGGCAGATTCAATGGCTACATTGGCCTCCATGTTGGAGAATCCTCAAGAAATACCAATGAAATCATTGATCTTCCAATCATCTAAATCTCCCTTCTAGGAAAAAGCAGTGATGGAAGTTAGGGATGTCTTAGAAGACCAACGGTATAATGACATTGTAAAATTCTTGTAAGAGGGAACATACTTTGAAAAAAGGAACTTAGTTTGATCGTACTACCTTGAGAAGACTAGTAGTTTAGTTCAAGTTAATTAAATTGGGTTTTGTTCAAAAGGTCTAGTAATGGGTTACTACTTAGATGTTTGAAGAAGAAGAAGTTACCTAGGTTATGTGAAGGTTGCAATCAGGAGATAGCGGATTGCATATGAATAGAGTAGCCTTAACCAAGAAAATCTAAATACAAGGGTATTTTTAGACCACCGTGTTGGAAAATGGTGTAGTTGAGTTAAAGAAGTGCTACCAATGTCATATTTATGGAGAAAACGGACATTTATCACCTCTCAAACTCCAAAACTTGTCTAGTTCTTAGCCATTCCCGATGTGGGGGATATGTATAATTGGCCAGATTTGATCGTCATCAATAAATGGGCATGGATACATTGTAGTGGCCACAAACTACTTCTCTAAGTGGGTTGAGGCCGAATCCTACACAAATATTACTTCCATAAAGCACCAAGTTTTTGCTTGATATAAGATTCATCACCACATCGTTAGTGATAATGGGGTTTGGTTCTAAGTAAAAAAATCAAATTTATTGAGAGATACGTGATTAAGTAATAAATCATCTTTGTAACGACTACAAGAAAATGGGCTGTTAAAGTAACAAACAAGGTTATCAAGAAAATTTTATCTAATACAGTTATCACGTATAAAGATTGAGCTAACACGCTACCTTTTGAAGTTTGGAGGTATAGAATGAGCATTCGTACTCCGAAAAATCAAACCCCATTCTCTTTAGTGTGTGGAATACAAGCAGTCCTATAAGTGGAAATAAAATTCACGCTAATAACGGTTGCCTTAGAACCAGTTGAGCTAGAGCTAAATTTTAGTAATTGAACATGGTTTATAAAGCACAGTTGAGAGCCTTGGATCATATACAAATATATCGATAGCGCATGGCTAAAGCTCATAAAGAACCATTCAAAGTAACTAACTTTGTATTCAGTCACTTAAAACATGTAAACATCAACACAAGATGCATATTCCAACCTGATTGAGAAGGCCCACTTGTAGCCATTAAGTCCTAAGTAAAGGACTGGTCAAGCTTATGGACATGGATGGTAAAGAGTTCATGAGTCCTATCAATCAAGGTAGAATCAAGCCCTACCACATGCAGATAAAAAATGATGATAAAAATAAAAGAAAGCCAATTTGAAAACCAGAAAAAGGGCAAATTGGAAAAATATTAGGGAAACCCGTGAGTTCGAAAACTCAAAAATGATGGACAAGTAAAAAATAAAAGCTAAATAAAGTTTGTCAGACATATGTGAGGGTTTTGAGAAAAAATAGAGACTAAACAGTTGAGTGGTGCTGGCTATGAAACTGTAACTAGATAGTTAGCAGTGAGAGACATATCAGTTGACATTGTTACAAGTGATTGTAATCAAGTTAAAGTGTTTAATTAAATTGTCATTCTTGCTAAAACTTATGTGTATTTCATTATGAATGTGCATTTTCCATGAAAGTGTTTAACTCGCGAGTATGTGAATATTTTCTTCTTTTATGCATCTTTCCTATATTTTTGTTATGCTAGCCAATAAATAATAGAAAAGAAAAAATAACTTGATAGACTAAAAAAATATGCAGAAGTAGAGAAAAAAAATAAAAATGAATTATGAAAAGTGCGTTCCAAAAAATTTATGAAAAAACATGGTTTGTTAGGTTGATAGTATCCAATGTAACTAAAGGTTAATCTAGACATGTAACGAACATGCGAACTAGTATGGCTGAATTTCAAAAATTAAAATTAACCTAAAATTTTCTCCTTATCATGGAATGATTGATATAATATTAATTGAAACATTCTATAGATGCATCAGGTCTATAAATACTTAATAAAAGAGACCTAGCATCTAAGTCTATAACATTAATTGATGCATACCTTCCCTTGCTATGGTAGATCAATCATTAGAGCTCTGTTACCACTAGCTTCAAAACTAGGACAACCTCCATGAGTAGTCCACAAAAACCCCACCGACTAACACCTCATAAGGAGGGAGAACTTGTCAATACATAAGTGGCTGCTAGATCACTTGTAGACTAACCTGAAAAGAACTATGAATGCTCTTTACCAAAATAGGAATAACCATTCAAAATGAATCTTGCAAGTTTAAGTGAAAATAAGGGAGGATCTCAAAGTAATTACCAAGTAAAAAGAGTCAAGTTCAAAAGAGAAGGTTGAACTAAAGTGATTTTGAAAGGAGGAGGAAGGCTCTTATTTATAGTAGTATGGAAAGAAAAATTGCTCCCCATTTATCAATGTGCAATGGGGATAACCCCAACCCACAGGCGGGTTAATCGCACAGAGACCTAGGCTTTGTGGGTTAAACCTCAAGCAGAGCTTGCATATATGAGCTATGTGAAGTCAACAAGGGAACCCCATGTGGATTTTCCTTATCTAGCAAGAAGGGGCTTTGCGGGTCTTCCCTCAAGCCTCACTTGTGGCATGCTGATGGTAGTGAAGTGTAGGCCCATGCAAGCACTACCATGCGCTTGCGAGCCTATGTTAAACCTAAGTAATAGTAGTTCACAGTACTTAAAAAGTTTTTGAAATATCAAATTGACTAGTATAGTTAAATTAATTGAGTACTAAGTAGACTCTTAACTAATAAAGTTTACTTGAGTTTGTTTAAAGGAAAACAACTCAGTTTACTGAGTGATTAGTTAAGTTATGGCTTAGAGTAAAAAAATTTGAGTCAGCCTAGTATTATATAGTTTATAACTGTATAAACTTCGCTGTACTGAGTAAGCATTTTTCGATAAAAGCTGAGTTACTTTGAAACTTAGAGAGATACTTGACACATATGCATTTAACGGTTTCTGTGAGAAATAAAATATCCCTTTTTTGCTTTTTCCGGAGAAATATGCTAAAATTAAAGAAGACATTCAAGTGGTCCTCACTTTCAAAAGGTGTTAATACAGAATATTGGAGATTCCTCACTAAAGTCCAAGATAGAAATACTCCTTTGACATGCATCACTTATCAGTGTCTCTATGAAACTCTACAATGTCAACAAGTCAACATATTATAAAATTCCATGTTGCATCTCGCGCACCTCTCTATCAAACCAGATTGCTTCAAGAGAAACTAGTTTTTGATGCTTTGGATTAATGAATTAATCTCGCATCTAAATGTTAAAAATCTCTTCCTCTAAATGTCTTGGAATTTGTTTCAAATGGACAAAGTAGAAAGATTTAAAGAGAAGAGAAATTTAGAAAGTTTTTAGGATCAGAATTTGCAACAGCTACTTTGAAGACCTTGAAACTATAAATAGAAGACTAAAGTAGATGTTCAAACTTGGTGAATCGCCTCAAATTTCTTTAAGGTCTAAAACTCTATTCAAATACACCCAGCTTTCAGAAATTACAAATCAAGCAATAAGAAAGCATAACTTGTCTAAATCTATTTGTAATAGAGAGAATAGCACTTAAGATTTAACCATGTCAAGGATTCATTCTATAAGTTGAATTCATCTATTCGTATTTTCTTCGAGAAATGTAAGTGTTAGTTTAGGAAGGTACCTAAACTGAGTTTGAGAAGTACTTCGAAAGGAAGGTATACTTTCTATAATCACTTCTACCCACTCTAAAGGATTCTCCACCTAAGTAAAGAACAAACCACTAGTGGATTAAAGGTTGTAAAGGAATTTGGGGACAGAGGTAGGCTAGGGGCCAAACTAGGATAAATCTTAAGTGTAAAATTTCTAACCTTACTAAATTTCCTTTATTGCGCTAGATCTCATTCATCATTCTTTCTATATTATCAGGTTTACTTGAAAACCGATTCTAGGTGAGTAGAGTACTCAACAAGTGATTTAAGATAAACAGCGCTGGTAAATCTAGGAAGTTTATAGTGTTTAGACTTAGCTCATCATGATAAACTCAGCACAAATCTAAAAAAACTAACTTGGTAAAAGAATTTTTACATATAATAAAAAGTAACCAAGAACTACATTCACCCCCCCTCTACTGTTATTTTAAGGCGTTTAGGAACAACAAGTGGTATCTGAGCAATGCTCAGCTTATAGACTAATCGTCTTTAAATTAAAGGTCTGAGATGGCTTATAATAGTTTCAGTTCTGGCTTTGGATAGACTGTTCTCCTTAAAGAAGGAATGTCTCTAACAAGGTTACGTTTGTTTAACGGTAATCATTTCACGTTTTGGAAAAATTGCATGAAAAAACTTTATCTAATAAAAAAGCATGGAAGCATATTTAGGAATGGCGAACGTGTTCTAGTTTATTTGATGGATTATGATGATGCTAACTTAAGGATTCTCAAAGAGAATGCCGCAGCCATGAATTGCTTACACTATGCGCTAGATCTTAAAGAGTTCAATAGGGTCTCGGGCTACGAGATAGCACAATAAATCTGGAAAAAGTTAGAGATTACCTATGAGGGGACTAATAAGGTCAAGGAGTCAAAGATCAATCTCATGCTGAGGGAGTATGAGATGTTACCAATGGGCGCTAATGAAGGTATTTAGGCCATGAAAACTAGGTTCATTAATATCATTAATTACCTAAAGAGATTAGGCAAGTAGTTCACCGAGGTAGAAATGGTCAAGAAGATTCTTCGCACTCTTACCTTAGAGTGGGATGCCAAGAAGAGCGCAATTGAGGAGGCTCATGATCTAAAGACCTCCAACTATGATGAGCTAATAGGAACCTTGCTAACCAAGAAATGTCCTTGGGAAATATACTGATGACTCCAAAAGGAGTAAAGGCAAGGAGAGAGAGGGTAAAGCCATTATCCTGAAATCTAATATCTCTGATGAATCCACCAACAGCGATTTTGATTAGCAAATGGCCCTTTTGATTAGGCAGTTGAAACACTTTACGAAGAAGGATGGAAAGTTCAACAAGAAGAAGTTTCTAGCTAAAAATAAGTCAACTCACCACTAGCGTGGAGTTGAAGAAGGACCCAAGAAGGAACACAACAAAGACATTAAATGCTTTGGACATAGTGAAAAATGCCATATCCAGTCATCCGGTCCAAAGATGAAAAAAGAAAAATATTAGAAGAGGTTCACTAAGAAGAATGAGGCACTCGCTGCCACCTAGAGCAATTTTGAAAAATATTCACCATCATATGAAGAATCAACAAATTCTGCCAACCTCTAGCGATGGATGATCAAAAGGGCACTCAGCATCCACATCTAAGAGAAACTAATCCGCTTCTAACTCTAAAGTTGAGCGCAACAAAGGGAAATCTCCTTAGATTGAGGTAGATACTGAAATCTCATTATCTATTGAAGAGTAGGCCTAGGTACTCTTTGATTTTATGAAATTGACAATTATGTCATGGAAAAATATCAATGAGCTAGTGAGGTGAAGTGAAGACCAGGAAGACACCATTGCTTCCTTGTCTTTCTATATCCCCTTTCTTAATGAAAATGCTACGTATCATGAATGTCAGGAGATTAAGAACACTAAGTGAAAAGTTAAACTTGGAGTAACAAAACTCGCAATTCTAAGAGGAAGAATTCCTCTAAAAAGAAGAAAGCAATCCAGTCCAAAGAAAAAAATAGTGGGTGGCTCTTTTGGTAAAGCTCGACATGCCACAGTTCTCTGTAGGAATAAAAATGATTATTATGACGAGTACGAATGGACTAACTTAAGCACTAATAACAAGGGAGGACCCAACTTAAAAGCATGGGTACCTAAGAAAACGTGATTCTTTTACAAGTGAGTCTTAGATTAGTTGATGAATATAGAATTTGTTATTTGGATAGCGGATGCATAAGGTATATGACAGGAGATGAAAGTCAGTTCATCTCATTGGAGCGTAAAAAAATTGAAAGTGTTAGTTTCAGAGATAACCAAAAAGGCACGATCATGGGATGTGGCACTGTTGGTGTCTCTCCTTCAATCAAAAAGGTTTCTCTAGTTAAATAACTCAAGTTCAACTTGCTCAGCGTAGCCTAGCTTTGTGACATAGGCAAAAAATTAACATTCGACTCAAATGATTGCTCAGTTATTGAATGTAAGACTCATTCTACTATACTTTTTGATCCTATAACCAATAATGTATATATAATTGAGTTATCCCCAGTCTCCACTCATGTTTGTCTTTGTCTTATATCTAAGGATGATAATTTGTGGCTTTATCATATAAGGTTGGGTCATATATATATATAAACAGTCTATCTAAACTGGCTAAAAAGTAACTAGTTGTGGGTTTTCCTATTATCAGCTTCGAGAAGTATAAACTTTCCTCAGCTTGCCAACTCGGTAAACAAGTTAGGAAATCATTTAAGTTAATTAATCATGTAGTAACTAAGAAATCGTTGGACCTCCTCCACCGAGATCTTTTCGACCCAGTTCAGCCTATGAGCATGGGTGGTAAAATATGTTTGCTAGTTGTTGTAGATGATTTTTCACAATTCACTTGGGTAGTCTTACTAAGCAGCAAAGGTGAAATATATGAATCTTTTATCAAACTCAGTAATCGGATAATGAACGAAATAGAAACTAAAATCATTAGAATACTAAGTGATCATGGACGTGAATTCGAGAATTTCCATTTCAAATAATTTTGTTTAGCACATGGCATTGAGCATAACATTTTTGCTCGTTACACGCCTCCACAAAATGGGTTGTAGAAAGGAAGAACATAACCATAGTTGAGATGGCTCGATCATTGTTAATTGATAACAATCTACCAAAGTACTTTTGGGTAGAAGCTATTAACACAACATGTTATATCTTGAATTGTGTTTTAATTCTCCTAATTCTTGAGAAAACACCCTATGAGCTTTAGGGGGAGCTCAAGCCTAAGATTGGTCATCTTAGATCGTTTGGTTGTAGGTGCTTTATTCTTCACACCAAGGAGCAGTTGGGTAATTTTTTTCCCAAAGATGATTATGGTACCTTTTTGGGATACTCAACCAATAGTAGGGCATATAGAATATATGTTAAAAGAACCAGCCTATTAGAGGAGTCTATGCATGTAGATTTCGATGAAACTAATAATGTAGATAAACAGCTATCTGATGAAGATGAAGGAGTTACCCAACAAGCAAATCAACTCTGTATTCTACTCTCTATGCTGCCCAACCCAGCACAAGAACTAGAAGTTGAGGAACTCAAGGACATTGATCTCTCAATCAATTTCAATGATGAAGAAGGACAACCTCAATGTTAGCAACCAATCATAGGTCCTCCAACTATTGATCCAAGTCTACCAAAGGAGATTAGAACTCTCAGCCTTCCATTGCCTCCTTGTAAGTATTAGGCTCATCATCTTCCATGAGGAAGATATGCTTATCATGAGTGATGATATAACTGTATCACTCGGGAGTTATTGGATCCCAACCTAACCTTCCCAAGGTCTGTGTTATAATAGGCTATTCCATGCTTAAACTTTCTTGTGTAACAAGTGTAGGAACAATTAGTTGATTATCTGTTTAATCCTCTTGAGCAGTGTGATCCATATTTATCCCACTAGCTTTCGCAAGTACATGCACCTTCTCAAGGAATTGAGCATTACATGAAACAAGTATCTTTTATTTATTGGGATCTTAAAAGGTATAACCCATTGTCCCCTTTAGGTAACCCACAAACAAAAACTTGTCAAATTTAGCACCAAGCTTATCTGAACTTGTCCTCTTTACATAAGTAGGAAATTCCCAAACTCTTAGGTGAGAAAGAGCTGGTTTTTTACCATACAACATTTCGCTTGTTGTTTTATCAACTGATTTTGAGGGCACTATGTTTAGAATATACACTGCTCTATCAAGTGCATTACGAACAAAGGATATGGTGAGTTCAGCTTGGCTCATCATGGACTAAGCCATATCGAGTAGGGTTCGATTTCACCTTTTCGACACTCCATTGTGATGGGGTGTATAGGGGGTGTCCACGAGGATAAAATACCATTATCCCTTATCTAATCCTAAAACTCTTGGCTTAAGTATTCACCACCTCGATAAGATAGAAAGGGTCTTGATACTTTTCCCAAGCTGTTTATCTACTCCGATTTTGAATTCTTTGAATTTCTCAATTTAACTTGTGGCTGATTAGGTACAAATAACCATATCGTGACTAATCATTCAATAAGAGTTATGAAGTAGACGAAACCATCATGTGTCTTAACGCTCATCACACCACATACATTGGAATGTATTATTTCCAAAGTACTTTTGGCACTCTAACCCTTTCCTTTCAAAGGTTTCTTAGTCATCTTTCCCTTTTAAGAAGGTTTGCACACCCTTTAGGATTCACATTCCATTGGACCCAAGTCACAACATTTGTGTAACTTAGTTAAGCGAGTCTTATTTATATGGCTTAGACGACAATGCTATAAGTATGAAGATATCTCATTATCTAACTTTGATTTCTGAACAATGTTCATATTTAGAATTTCAGTTTTAGTATCTAGAAAATAAATGCCATCAATACATATTCCATAAGCATAAAGAACATTATCGCATTAAATTTGTCAATTATTATGGGAAAATAAAATCTCAAATCCATTTGTTGTTAAACATCAATAGAAATAATATTCTTAGTGATAGTAAGAATATAATAGCAATTGTTTGAAACTAAAACTAGGCCACTAGGAAAATGAAGGCTATATGTTCTAATAGATGTTGCAGCAACACGTGCTCCATTTCCAACTCTTAGGTCCAATTCCCACTTTGCAAGCCTCCTACTATTTCGCAACCCCTACAAAGAAATACAAATTAAGTACCACAACTAGTATCCAATGCACATGAAGAAAAATAAAGAATTGTAGAGAAACTCTCTAGTATTAACATACCACTAGAAATTCAAGCCATAACCTTCATCATTATCTAATGAGCTTGTTCCAACAGAAATATTTTCCCTCTTCAAATCTAGCAGGTTCATGAGGTTTCACTTGACGTTTAAACCTTTATGTTTCTTTAACTTAAGGTCCTCAGCATTCACTTTCTCCTTGAGTTTATTTCCAAACTTAGTTTCATAAATCTCGAGCAAATCCACAAGTTGGGTTATGGTATAGTCTGTAGAAAAGTCCTTAAGCACATTCTTGAAAGAATCATATTTATTGGGTAATCCCCTCAATACCATTCCTCTCAAGGACCGCTCACTGTACTCAACACCCAACTCTCTTAATTTCTCTAGTTGTCATATATTTATATAACCAACTCTACGGCTGAGGTGTCTCCCTGCAACTTATTGTAAAACTATCTATCTTCTTGACCTTCCACCAATTTGAGATGATGAATCATGGTTGCAAGATCTAACACTTTGTACACATGTGTGTACATTTGAGAGCATGTTGTATAAGATGAGCTTTGTAGCAAACTCACAGTTTCCCTTATGCATCTTGTAATCATTCATATCACATGCGAAAGCATTCTTGTCGAGATGTTTGGGACTTGAATCATCTAGAACATAATCCAGGTAATAGTTCTGGACAACTCTAACAAGCTCAATCCACTCATTGAAGTTGTAAACATCATACTTTATGTTGCCAAGTGACTGATATCTATACGATTATTTTGGTTAGTGAACATATTCAACCAAGATATATAAGATAAAAAATTTTCAAACATTAACTTATGTACATGCATTTAATATAAGGTCTTTAATTAAACAGATATCTCTTATTATTTTTCTCTACATTCAAATAGCCCTTCTATTGAATCCAAGAAGTTTGGTACAGCCAATCTTCCTTAGTAGGTAGCATCCATAGCCATTCATTATGACCTTGCTATAACATGTCAAGCCATAACAACACAAACATGGTTGGAAGCCTTCCATTTGCATTCCATGTAATTGCTAGTCTATTTGAGTTCTATATCTCGAGATGTGTGTACCTAATTGTATGACTCCTCAAATATGTAGCATTAGCTCCACTAACATGGATAACTAACCCATTTTGCTTAAGGCATTGAGCCATCTAGTCTTATGACCAAACACATGATAAGGGAAAGCATGTTGTACATGTCTTTACATTCATTAATAAGGCGCATATCACGAATTATGATAAAAAGACAATCTACTACCTTAATATTACTGTAGGGATTTTATTGGTGCATTTAGTATCTCCGTAGTGTAGGTATTATTAGATTGATATGATTATGATAATAATAATTCTAGGCTACTTGGAATTATTAATCTAAGGGAACATGCTCAAGATTGGTACATCATGATCATTCCATTATGCAAAGACTCCACATAGCATGAAAAACAAACAAGGCCCCAGTTTAAGTTCTTGCACCTATGTCTATATTTTTAATTTAACAACTTAAACCACGACTGTAAAACCATATGTGGAATCCAATTCCCATATTAGAAATTAACTAAGTCATAATCATATTGACCAACGATGGCAAGGAGTATTTTGATAGACTTCAGAATGTCTACTGATGAAAATGTTTCATCATAGTCAATGCCTTCTTTTTTACTATAACCCTTTTTTACTAGCCTTACTTTATAGCTAAGTACAATACGATACATGTATGTTTTCTTCTTGAAAACCCACTTACATCTTATGGGATTAATCCCACTTGGAGCATCAATAAAGTTTCAAAACTATTTTTGTACATGGAGTCCATGTCTTATTTTATGGTTGTAAACCATTTATCTAAGGCTGAACCTTCTACTACTTCCTTGTAAGTCTTAGGATCATCATCTTCCATAAGAATGATGTGCTTATCATTAGTGATAAAATAGTTGTTTCTTTCAAGAATGATTGGAGCACAACCTTACCTACTCAATGTTAGTGTAATAACAGGTTGTTCCATGCTTACACTTTTTTGTACAACAAGTGTATGATCAATCAGTTGATTGTCTATTTCATTTTCTTAAGCAACTAGCTCAAGATTGCTCCCACTAGCTTTCACATGTATGTGTTCCTTCTCAAGGAATTGATCATTTCTAGAAACTAGTACCTTATGTTCCTAGTGATCGTAAAAGGTTTAACCCATAGTCTACTTAGATTAACTTACAAATAGACACCTATCAAACTTAGCACCCATCTTATCTGAACTTATCCTCTTTACGTAAACAGGGCATCCCTAAACTCTCAGGTGAGAAAGAGTTAGTTTCTTGCAATACAGCATTTTGTATGGTGTTTGATCAATTGATTTTGAGGGAACTCTATTTATATTATAAACTATGCTCTCAAGTGCATAACCGTAAAAATATTTTCCATGTTCTACTAGGGTCATCATGGATCGAACCATATCGAGTAGGTAACTATTTCTCCTTTCTAACACTTGATTATGTTGGGGTGTATGAGGAGGTGTCTATAGGGATAAAATACAATTATCCCTTAGATAATCCAAATACTCCTGGCTTAAATATTCACCACTTTAGTCAGATCAAAGGGTTCTAATACCTTTTCCAAATTGTTCTCTACTTCAATTCTGAACTCTTTGAATTTCTCAAAAAGTAGTAGAAGCCTTCATGTGTCTTAACACTCATTAGACAACATACATAGAAATGTATTATTTCCAATGTACTTATTGCATGCAGACTCATTCCTTTGAAAGTTTTCTTTATCATCTTTCATTTTAAACAATGTTCGCATGCCCCATAAGATTCCCATTCCATTAGGGCCAAGTCACAACAATTGTGTAACTTAGTTAAGCATGTCTCATTTATATGACCTAGATGAAAATGCATATGTATGAAGATATCTCATTATTTGACTTCAATTTCTTACTCTTAGGTCCATTTCCAACTCTTAGGTCAATTTCCCTCTTTGTAAGCCTCCTAACATTCTTTAAACCATACATAAACGTACATATATGAGTACCACAACCAGTATCCAATACCCATGTAGACTAATAAGGAAATGTAGAGAAACTCTCTATCCTGAACATACCTGAAGCAGATGTCTCACTTGGCTTCTTTTTCACTCATTCATAGATTTGAACCTAGAAATCCTTCTTCTAGTGGCTTGATTTGGAACATTGAAAGCAGAAATTTAATGTTCCTTTCTTACCTCTCTTCTTCTTACTACTTTTCTTCTTCAAATTCAAACCCTCTCTAAAAAAGGACCCACCCTCGAAAGTTTTATTTTCTCAACCAAAAGTAAAGCCTTTGGATTCTTTTGAATCTTAGGCTCTACATTTTCAGCATGTCTACCAACTTGAGAAGTTTAGCATCAATCTTCTTCATATAATAGTTAGTCACAAATTTTGAGTAAATTTCAATTAATCAATCAAGAATGAGATCTACACGTAATTCATGATCCATCACAAAACCCAATAAATTTAGCTTCTTTATATAACCTAACATTTTAAGAGCATGTTGATGTATTGAAGTGCTAGTAAGCATCTTCATTCTGCATAGGAGTTTTGATGTATCAAATTTCTCAAACCTAGCCAACTCTGAAAATAGCTCCTCAAGTTAGAGAATCATTAAATATAAGTATATACTCTCATGTTGTTTCTATAGCTCAAAATTAATGGTTACAAACTACTAGTTAATTAAGGTGGTAATTTAACAGGCAAACTTGCAAGGAAGAATTTCAAAACTTAAAATTAACTATAAAGGAATTCCTAAGCATGCCATGATTGATATAATGTAAGTGGAAACATTCCATAGATGGTCATAAGTTTATAGAACTTAATAAAATAAATCTAGAATCTTAGTTAAGAGCATTACTAGTTGATGAGTGCCTTCCCATTGGTGTGGTGCTCCCTTAGAACAAATGGATAGCACTCCATTAGCACTAGCCTCCGTATTAGGAAAGCCTCTATGATTGATCCACATGGATCCTAATAGACTAAAACCTCCTATTGAGGAAGATATTTATAGGGAGAAGGGGAGCTGAATTCACCTCTTTTTAGCAATGTGGGATGGGGAAAATCCCATCCAACATGCAAATCACACGCATTGAGCTCTAAGCTTCATTGGGTTGACCTGCCTGCATAGGCTGCTTGCTCAGGCTGTTCTTTACCGCACAAGGTAAGCCCTAATGAGATTGCCTTTTCCCGCAAGCTAAGCTTGCACGCTGTCCAATAAGCCTAGCTTGTAGGCTCTTAGAGGGCTTGCTCCTAGCCAGCTTGTGCTTGCTTTATGCCAGCGTATGCTAGTGGCACGCGAGCAATTTTTGATTGGGGAGAAGTTGTGCAACCCCTATCTGAGAACATCCCATATTCGTGGGTCCCACTCTCAATGGGAAAATTTGCCTTGCTTACCCTATGTAAAAAAAAGCCTCCTTAGACCTTTTATTTATTATTTGTTCTAACTAATATATTTTCGGTATAGACCTAGTCTTTATGTTCTTTACTTAGTCCTGGTAAAGACCCAAAGAGTGTGACCTCATAGGATCTCCAAGCATCTAGCCGCTAGAGGTTAACTTGAACTTGTCTTCTCATCTGGGACACTTTAGGCTCAATATTCCAGACCGATATAGTACCCATTAACTCTAGATGATCAAATGGGCTTTCAAGCAAAGGCATATGATTTCCCGTTACTCAAAACGTCATGTGCTTTTGACTTGATCTGGTTCTAGTTTAAGTATACAACACACCCCTTCCATTGGTTTAAGTATAATCTAATTTATTGAGCTCGGATTAAGTGTCATCTCGCAAAGAACACTAGTTGCCATAATGTATTAATATTAACTGTAACCTGTTCTATCAATCTTGAACTCTTACCAAAGGTATATGAGTATGTATCTTCAACAAGAGGCCTTAAGCTACATCTCCCGTTGTATCACTATATCAGGAGCGATGGATCCCATCTTGACTACTTGGCTTACCAACGAGTGGTCATCACTATACCCGTAATCACCCATATCATTTTGATTGCCAGGGTATGAATAAGTATGACCCAAAGTATAGTAACTTCTATAAAAAGGTAGAAGTATTTCAGGTCAAAGGATACTTGTACTGCTATTCCAATACGACATGACACCAACACAAGGATATAGTTATTTCTAAGTGTCTATCTTATAGAGGTCTCTAATGTATTACCGGAATATATTCATGTGTTAACTGAAAGTACCACCTTCAACTCGTGAGATTAGTTGCTTGGATCTAATCTAATGAGTGAGCCTACACATGCTAGTCTATCCGCTTCATTGATGTCCAATCTCAATGAAACTATGACTAGGGATATTTAGACTATTCATAGTAACACTTGTGTACAGTTCTCACATCACATAGCTCCCGCTATGTCCTTGCACTTTAATGTTATGAACTAGTCATGGACTTTATTTTATCAATGCGCATATACATAATATGACACACACACATATATGTATATATATATATATGATACCGGCTAAATACAAAACTTAAATAAACATTGATAAATAACAAAGATGCTTTTATTAATATTAATAATAATAATTTGAAATAGTTTGTACATTATAACAAATTAAGATATTTCACCCTAATTTCTTCTAGAGCATACATAATGTCTAATAATCTCCCACTTACACTTGAGCGAATTACCCATGTGCTTCATGCCATACCCGTTAACATGCTAATCATGCTTAACATGAGTCAATGGCTTTGTTAGCCCATTCGCTAGATTCTTATCCATAGGGGTGTATTCTAAGCTTATATATTTTCTAGCTACTTTCCCTTGAATGAGATGGTATTTTTTGAGTACATGTGTATTTCTCTGACGAGACCGTGGTTCCTTTCCCTAAGCAATAGCCCCATTATTATCGCAATAGACTACTATTAGATTTTTAATGTTGTACACCACACCAAGATCACCAATAAATCATATACTCATATTCAATGGTTGAATTGGCAATTTTATCCTGCTTGTAACTTTTCCAAACAACTGCCCCTCCATTTAACATAAACACATAACTTGACTGGGACTCATAACTATCTATGTCAGACTAAAACCTAGCATCAATGTATCCCTTCACAAAGTGATCACCTTCTCCATATTCCAAAAACATATCCTTAATCCTGTGTAAGTACTTAAGGATAGTTTTAACGACCATCTATTGCTTCTCACCTAGATTAGATTTAAATTTACTCATGACGCTCAATGCTTATGAGATGTCTAACCGAGTGCATGGCATAAAATACAAGATGGGTCCTATTCCTGAAGTATAGTGTATTCCATTCATGCACAATCTCTCCTTTTGTGTTCTCAGACACTCTGACTTAGAAAGGTTAATCCCATGAGATAATGGGAGAGAACCCTATCTTAGCTGCTCAAGGTTAAATGTAGCCAAAACCTTGTTTATGTATGTACTTTGAGAAAGACCCAGCAGCCTTCTATATATATTTACCTAGTTTAAAGGCTACTTCTCCATGGTCTTTCATGGAGAACTTCTTTGACAACCATGACTTTACTATCTGAAGAAAAGGAAATTCGTTCCCTATCAATGATATGTCATCGACATATAGTACAAGAAAGACAATCATACTCCAACTAGCCTGCTAATATGCACATGTCTCATTAGCGTATGACAAAAAATAATTTCTCGGATTATCTTGTCAAACCTAATATTCAACTCCTTGATACTTGCTTAAGTCCATAAATGGACCTTTACAACTTGCATACCAATGAGCCATCCTGGGATGTGAAACCTTCTAGTTGTATCATGTATACATTCTTATCTTAGTTCCCATTAAAAAATACTATTTTCAGATCTCATAATCATTATGAGTAGCGAAGGCAAGGAGTATTCTGATAGACTTTAACATGGCTACTGGTTAAAAGGTTTCATTATAGTCAATACCTTCCTTTTGACAGTAACCTTTTGCAACTAGCACTGCTTTATAAGTAATTATATTACCATCCATGTAAGTTTTCTTCTTAAAAACCCACTTGCATCCTATTTAATTAATCACATTTAGAGCATAAACATATTTCCAAACTTGATTTTCATACATGGAGTCCATCTCTGACTTCATGGCTGTAAACCATTTGCCAAACTCTGAGCCTTCTATTAACTCCTTTTGAATCTTGAGCTCATCATTTTCTATAAGGAAGATATGCTTATCATTTATGATGAAATAGCCATATCACTCAGGAGCGATTCAAGCCCAGTATGACCTATGCAATGCCTGTGTTATAATAGGTTATTTCATGCTTACACTTTCTTGTGTAATAGGTGTAGGAACAATTAGGTGATTATTTGTTTGATTCTCTTGGATGTCTAATTCAAGATTGCTCCCACTAGCTTTCTCAAGTATATGCTCCTTCTAGAGGAATTGAGCATTTCAAGAAACAAGTACATTTTGTTTCGTGGGATCAGAAAAGGTATAACCCATAGTCTCCCTATGGTAACCTAGAAATAGACACCTATGAGATTTGAACTTATCCTCTTTACATAAGAAATACATCCCCACACTCTTAGGTGAAGAAGAGCTGGTGTTTTACCATACCACACTTTGTATGGTGTTTGATCAACTAATTTCGAAGGTACTCTATTTGGAATATAAACTGCACTCTCAAGTGCAAAATTGCAAAAGGATCTGTTGGGTACTACTTGGCTCATCATGGACTGATCCGTAACGAGTAGGGTTTGATTTCTCCTTTCTAACACTCCATTATGTTTGGCTATATAAGGAGGTGTCTACTAGGATAAATTACAATTATCTCCTACATAATCCTGAAGGACTTTGCAAGGAGTTCAGCAAGTAGAGGAAAGTGAGTTTGAAAAGTCAATGATGGTAGAGCTCAACTTCTTTTTTGGCCATAAATCAAGCAAAGTGAAGATGGAATCTTCATTAGTCAAGCGAAGTACGCCAAGGAAGTATTGAATAAGTTTAACATTATGCAATCAAAGCCAATGTCAACTCCCATGGCAATATATATTATCTTAAGTAAGGATGAAGCTAGTAAGAATGTAGATAGTAAGTTCTATAAAGGTATTATTGGTTACCTTCTTTATTTAACAACAAGAAGGGGTGATATTAATACTTTCTATGTTATTGTGCATGTTATCAAGGTGACCCCAAAGAATCTCACTTAGCTAATATTAAGAGAACTCTCGGGTACTTGCAATGATCTATTTATGCAGTTTGTGTAATTCAAAAAGCTCAGATTCCACTCTATGAGGATACAAAGATGTTGAATATTGAAGAGACAAGCTTATTAAGAAAAGCACCACAAGAGAATGACATTTTCTTGGACAATGTCTTATCTTAGGATACAACAAGAAAAAAACTTCTGTTACACTAAGTACTTAATAAGCAAAGGACATTGTAGGAAGAAGTTGTATAGCACAACTACTATGGATGAAGCTGCAACTAAAGGATTACGGTAAAAATTCTAAATGCCTTGATGTTATGTGTGATAACAAAAGCGTAATAGACCTCTACAAAAATCTAGTTCAACATGGAAGGATGAAGGATGTCAATACTAGACATCACTTTATAAGGGATCATGGACTAAGAGCAGATGTCAAATTAGAATATGTTCCGTTGGAGGAGCACTGCGTAAACATTTATTAGCACCCCATAGTATCCCAAGTTGTATCAAAGTGTGATGAGTTAATTGAGGTAACATGTATACACTTAGCTTGGTAAATCTATTAAGTTAGTTCTCACGGAAGAGTTAAAATCTTGCTTTTTAAGAGTTTTTGAATTTAATCATTTTGCCTAAACTTTAGTGTTATACTAAGTTAGTTAATATATATGTTCAATCTCACCATTCCATTTTCTTGCCTATGAAAGGGATACATATTATTTTGTAGTTGTATTATCTATAAAGGAGAGACTTACACTTGCTATAGAATTGCAAAGGTATTATCTCTCAAAAATCCCTAATTTTTTCTTCAAGATTTCTGATCAAAACTTCAATTACTATGGCATAAGAAAATCAAGATCATACTCTAGATGAGTATTATACTCTAGATGAGTATTAAATCACAAAGGAATACGTTCATCAATACCACTCGGGGGACAAAGAAGGTGATCTTTCCTGAAGGAACTATTTTTACCCTAACTAAATGGGGTACTAAGGAAAGGCATTTCGGGCTTGTGTATGAAGTTGACTTTAACAACATGTTAAAGAATCATTTCTTAAAGATGATGGCAAAGGAGAAAAACCTCAATAATTTTCATTACGTTGAAGGCCCTACTATCAAGGATATAATGAAGGGTTTTTGCAACAAATTGTACTCTATCGAGGGGTTCCAAGATATATTGGTGAATGAAATCGGAGGAAAGTCTTGGTGTTTGCCAATGTGATAGGAATATTTTAAGGATGTACACCAAGGGAATAGAGTTAAGGAAGAATGGTTATGAAGAGAATATAGATATCCAAGAAGATTGGGAGTTGCCAAGTGATTACATATATGGAGGAATCCTATCAAGGATTTCTTAAAGAGCCAAAGCTTGTCATGAGCTATTGGAAAGTATTTGCTACCCAAGACAGGCCCCTTATCTAATTACACCATGTTCAAGCGGTGTATTATCTACCATATTATGATGGGAAAGCAGTTGAATTAGCCATGTTGATTGTTCACCAAGTTACAACCATGTTTTACTATGGTTATCGCATCAAAACAATAATGAAGGCTTTGAAAATTATTGTGGAAGGGTATAAGAGAGTGAGGGGTGATTCTACATTTCCCGTGAGAAATATTTTTAACCTTAGGCATCTCAAAGCCCTCCAATCATCAACATTCCATTCTAAATATACCAAAATTCTGAAAATAAAGGCAAAGAAGGTCAAAGTCTTCCTAATAATTATACCAAAAGATGTTCCAAAGGAGGGTATGGACTCCGAGATAAATTGGAAAAAGAGGTTGAGCTAGAGATTGAGGATATAATTTCCATTAGGGAGCACTTGAAGAAAGCTACGGCAACAATTAGTCCAGCAGCCATGAAAGCCAAGAAGAACGTAGTGGTTCCAACGAAGGGGGAGCCTTAGAAGAAGTTAAAGCTTAAAACTAAGGATAAGTGTGCAACAGAGTCTTGAAAGGATGAGGTAGCGAAGAAGAGTGAAGAGGAAATTGATGCAAAAAAATCTTCCTCCATAAAATCCTGATTTGTGGAGCACATGAAGAAAGTGTCTACTAGTGAAATTGGAGAGGATTTGAGAAATTTTTTGAAGCAGTGCTGAAAGAAGTATAATCTCTTAATCAGGTTGAAAAAGCTTAAAAGAACCCCAAAGAAGAGAAATTCTCCTAACAGAGCTAGGAGAAATCTTAAGCTGGTGGAAAGTGAAGATGACATTGAAGAGTTCGGTGAGGATAAGTTTTTAAAATCTTCTACTATTTACTCCAATGCTCAATCTTTATAGCAAAACCAAGATTCTACCTAATAAGTTGAGTTATTTTATGTTGATCAATCCTTAGATCAAAGAACCATCCCACAAGTACAAAAATCTCCTTCCCCCAACTACACCTACACCTTCGATCTCCACTTTTATACCCATTTCTTCCCCATAAAATACAAACCCTTCTTCACCACCATAAAATCCACAAAGGAAATTCTAGTATAAACTTTGATGAGTATTGAAAAGTCATTAAATGAGTTGAAATGGAACACAGCCAGCTAACCTTTCATCTATAATGTCTACAGGTAGTGAGCTTCTAGTATAAACTTTATCTACAACTTCAATATACTAAAAAAAATATATAGCAATTTTAATTAGTTGTAATCTTAGTAAATATGAACACTATATGAACTGAAAATTTGACAATCTCATATTGTTACATATTTACATATTCAATGGATAACTAAACATGTTTACTAATTCATGAGTCATTTATTATTTGTTGTGACATTACCGACCAAACTATCGCCCCGTGATACGTGTAACATATAACAGAAAACAAATGATTTTTGGACCAGCTATATAAAAGAATATGACCTTTCGGCTCATATAGAAAAACATGACCTTCTAGTTCATGTATAACAGAACATAACCTTTCAGTTCTTGTAAGATCTGGTTGAACATATAGGTCCATATAACAAAACATGCATTACAATATTTTGGTAGGTACGTCACAACATTTCCTTTTTCATTTCATTCGATCATTGTGCAAGTACATATGTCATATAGAATCATATTTGATTAATAAATGTCATAGATATATTTCAAATATCAATCCCATCAAATATGGAACTCATTCCTTTTTCACAAAATAATTCACCAATACATACACACACATACAAAATTCACAATTCACAGAAACTCAATTATCATATCACTAATATTCAAATACCACCTATTAAAAATTCATACTGATTTCAAAATCGCACATCAACATAATGAACACATTTCACATGCAATTTCAATGTCAATTTCATTTCATATTTATACTCACAAATTAACCAAGCTTATTCCTTTGGAATGACTTGAACCTTCCTCCGGTGCACTTTCAATAATTTGATCTCCTATAAAAAGTATAAACTTAAACTCAAATTCTTATACAATGGATAGTTTCTTTTTCTTTACAATTCTCCTAAAATAAGAACTTCACACTCTCATGACCTTGTTAGCTTCTAAAATCCATATCTCTCGAAATACTAGTCAAATAATATAACTTCATTTTCACTTAACTCTTAGATCATAATTACATAAAATATCTAAATTTCATAATCTTCCAACATATGTAAGATTTATATCAAATTTTACATTCACGCGCTGATTCAATTTTTATATGAAAAAATCAGAGCTGTTCTTTTCTCGTGACCTTAACCTACTTAAAAATCCGTAACTTTCGAAATACTAAATTAAATACCCTAAAACTAAAGCCATTCTTTTTGTAACACACATAAGTATAACATATAAAAGTTCCATATTTATCCAATCATTGTACAATTCTCGGTGAATCTATATTTCATATCTTTAATCTGTCTTGTTTTACCTAAATAATGCTTAGTAAAAAAACCATAACTTTTTTTACACAATCTCAAATGACCTGAATCATTTTCCTATATACAAAGGACACACTCATAAAAAAACATATCCAAAATTGAAAGTCATACAATCAGTATAGAATTCGTAGAATTATTTCGAATCTAACTCTGCTACTGTGACTATTCTACAATAGATAGTCTGAATTCAATCAATTAAAGAACAAAATCTATTTGATGAAAAGTCCTTAAAATTTACCCCAAGAACCCTCATATACAGTGCTACAATTCATCTTTGTATCTTAACCCAAAATTCTATATCTAACACTACGAAAATCACCTTACAAGAAATCATACATGATTCTTTGCTTTCTCTTCTTCCCTTTTTTTCTTCTTCTTCTCTTTCTGTTCTAAGATCTAAAGTTTGCGATTTTTTATTTTGAGTTTTTGGGAAATAAAAATGATATATCAGATTCTTATCTCATTCTAATTATCTAAGGATAATTATCATTTTGCCCCTCCATTATATCATTAATTACAAACACTAATACATATAACTATTCCATACTCATAGTTATTCTATGCTAAATCTAATAAACAACCACCCCAAATTATACTAAAATATTTTAACTAATAATTATTATTTTTCCTCTAAATAACATCCCAAAAATATCTATTTAAATATTCAATTTTGTATTTTATATACTTTCTGTTAATATGTAAAAAACAATATATAATATATAATTATACAATATAATAAACTTCATGACATATTACATATGTGTCTAAATGAAAATATGATGTTATGAAATGGGATGTTTCACTCACCATCACCCCTTTTGATATTGTTGTGATGAGGGGTTTCAGTTGATCGGGGGACCCTACGATTTGATGTGTTCATGGACTGCCTCCCTTATCACAGAGCCATCAAGATTAGGATTGAAAGCTTGATAGGGGTTTGATCTCCTAGAAAACCTGAAAACCCTATAATAGAGTGACATCTCATTGGGATCATTTGGACTAGATTACAAATAAGCACCGTCCTTAGTTCATCAAGTCCTTTATTGATGTCCTCCTCTCCATGAACTTCTTTTCCATCTCGAGCAGCCAAGTTAACTATACTATTTTTTCTCCTTTAGAGGATTTGGGTTTCATCTCTGGATGGAACTTGTGTAGGGCCATATTTATAATAGATTGGAATATTTTGCCCCATGCTCGATGTAGGAGTCGAAGGCAGGATACCGATGTATTTTTTGTTAGTTTTAGATCTTTTACATTTTATTATTTCGAGATTGCACCAATTCATACAAGATACAATGATCACACTTATAGCTATGGGCCTTTGAGTATTGGGTTATCCCTCTAACTCAAGGGGTAGGTGTTATGCCTGCGGATGCCCATTTCATCTCGTATTTGGATGCTCCTTTAGACAAAAAGCATGTATCAATACTCTTGGTATAGAGAGTATCTTTACTGCCTTCACCATAGCCAGGAATGCATTTGTACTTTTTGAAGCCTTTATTTTATTATATTCTATGTAAATGATGTTAAAACTTGATCTTTTATCATGAAAGCTTCATACAAATCTACAGGTTTCCTTCATTGACCGAGCTTACATTCGGGCCATTCACCATGAGGTTGATGATCATCGCTTCCTTCTCGAGTGCCCACACATGCAAGAGTGGTATTTTAGTGAGAGGATTAAGTAGTGGAGGATGATCAGAATTTCTAAGAGGAGGGTCTCACTAGGCATATCTATAAGAGTATTCTGGCATGACCTGATTTTGGTTGATGGGTTTGTTCTCTTTATAGAGAATGGAGAATAAATAATACCCTTGATCATGCACCAATTTCAAAACTTCATGGCTCATCTACTTCCTCCTTGCTCGAGGAAGTGGCCTAATGATGTACCCTTAAAGCTAGCTATTTAGAATGTAACTAGTGACAGGAGCAATGGGGATAATGATGATGATGTTGCAGACTATCCTCTAGAGGTCAGAGATGAGGGTGTGGGACTAGAGGGAGATTATTCTACTATTGTTGATCCCACTACCCCCGGAGTGAGCATTGCTAATCTTGGAGTGTAAGGTTCCGGCACATGGTCTCCCAGTTCTACTAGGTAAAGGTGCATTACACCTTTCCTTTGGAAGTATAATTTTATCTTGATTCTGTGTCTATTTTGCACATTTTGATTCTACGATCTAACTTTTTAAACTTCTTATGGTAGGTCAATATGAAGAGGCCTAGATAAGTCGAGTAGGTGATTCATGAGGAGCTGGGGACTCAACGGGAGAGGAGAGAGAGGGAGAGTGTCCCATCTCCACAACCTACCCAAGAGCTTGCACGGGGGATGTTAACTTTGAGAGTGATCTAGGGGTTCCTCCATGTGGAGCAAGATACCACTTTCATGCTGATGACATGGTTGAGAGAGCGAGACTTGGGCACTTGTCTAAGCCTACTTTTACCTTCACCTTTATACCCATGGACACTACCCATGAGATTTTTATTTGCACTGACTCGTTAGAATTTAACTTATAGACATGATGACTTATTTGTGTCTTTGATATTTCTTATGGAAGTACCCATTATTGAGGTGGAGCGATTGGCTCTCGGGCTATTCTCGATCCAGGACCACATGATATCTTAGGACACCCTCGCAATGATAAGTTCCCACTTGAATTTAATTTTTTTATTTAAACAATAATATGCGTGCAAGTGATGATGTGTGATTATGTATGTATAAATGAATGTGGCTTAATAATTTATGTGGTATTTATGTATTTATATGCTAATTATTGTTTCCCCTCGTAGATTTTTGTTGGCATGTAGTGAGACTGACTACAAATCGTGATGGGCTATGGTTGTGAGCCGAGGCGGAGTTAGTCGAGCTACAAGATCAATTGGCACCTCCGAGGTAACGACGGAGAGATAGAGGCATGGATCCACGAGTGATCCAGCATCATCATGGACCTTTAAGCCATCATATCAAGAGTTGAGGCCAAGAGTGCATAGTTTATGGAGACAGGCCCAAAGGTGTGAGATTCAAAAACCCACATTGGGCAGTGAGCGATGATGGTTATGGTCTTAGCGATAATCGAAATCTGAATAGGCCCACCTTTAGGGGCAAGTACCTACCTCAAGCCTTTCATGAGAGAGTTGCCCTTGGACTCGAGCCCTATGATGAGGAGGAGGAGGAGGATGATGAGGAGACCATTGTAAAGATGAAGAAATTTTATGGTAGTAGTATCGGCGATGAGGAGGCTCAGTCCAGGCTGTAGTACGCTAAATTTTCTTCTTTATTTTGTAGCTTTATTTGTGTAGTTTGAACATTTGATACATTTGTACCTTTTCACTCCGAATTTTTTACAACTCTTTTATTTTTATTAGAATTGCTTCTTTATGAAAATTATTTCTTTAAGATCCTCTTGCAAATTGTCGCATAAGGAGACCCATCTTTTTGAAATTAACTCGCAAGAGAGAGGAAAATGGACTAAAAAGAGTTCAAATTTAACAAAAATGGATAGCCAAGATCACCATTTCAGTAGCAGCCTTACCGTCAGGACCGACCAAGATTAGGCCAGTACTGGTTTGACAATCTAGGCTGGTCCTGGTTTAAGAGACTGGTATCGGTCCCTTTCATTAAGCAGCCGATTTTTCTCTTTTCGCTTGTTTTTTCTTCATTTTTACTCCTTTTCACCATGGAAACCCAAAATTCCTAACTGAGATAATTTTTAGGGACCCTTAAGAATCTCGATTTAAAGAAGTTAGAGGTTTTATATTTATGGGGACTCTGGTATCTCACTATTAGCTAAGCAAACATAGCTTTTATTCACACGATACTCACTTTCTTGTATCCTCTTGATTGCGTGTTAGCATAGGATTCTTGGTCCCTATCATGAAGAGATGATGAGAAATATTTTCACATCCCTCTTCTGTTCCAGTGATCTTCTTTGAGGTTATGATACATTTGAAGGAGATCCTTGGGTCTTTTGGAAGCACAAATCGTTCAAAACCAACCTAAAATCATCCCAAAAACCATAGAAAAACCATAAATATTTAGAAAAACCACTAGAAAAATGAAAAAAACCCATAAAAATTTCCCATCCTTTTCGAATAGGCCCAAATTGGTGCGATTTTTCAGACCACTAGGAATGGTGCAAGTCCTCTTGAGATTGGTATCGGCACTGACTTGCTATACCGATTCTGGCCTGCCTAGGCAAATCAGGATTGGTTTGGACCGACCCTCTAAGAGGGGCTGGTAATGGCTTGCCCCTTTGGGCCAGTGCCGGCCGATTGGGCCCGTCCTAACCTTGCTCCAGTGGCAAAGCCGATCCCGGATGTCTTGCAAACTAATAAAAAACCCTTTTTCAATTTTACCTTCATTTTTTTGTTTCATTTCTCAAAAATACAGTTCACTTATTTACATTTTTTACACACCACCATATAAGTCTAAAAATTAGATTTTTAGAGGTTGTAACTTTTACATTTTTGGGAAATTCTTAGAGAGAGAAACTTTACAGATTTTTGAGAAAAAGTTAAGAAAGTCTCCACTTCCTTTTTTCGATGCTTTTTCTCTGAAAAATCCCATCTCCTTTTGTATTCGAGTTAGAAACAAAAGTCTAACTCTCGGGTTTCCTATTCCCTTCTCAAAAAATCCGCTTTTCGGCATTTTCTAACAAAATGAAGTAAAGAAAGAGACATCAAGATCTCATTCTTCGATATTCTTGGATCCAAAAGTTGTAGATTCATATCAAAAGGGTTAAATTCTGAGCTTTTGGGGACTCTTTAGCGTTATTTTGAGCTTTATTTTCTATCCTTTTTATATTTTTGACCTAGTTTGTTTATTTTCTCATTGTTTATTACTATTTTAGGCCCCACACGTTGGGAAATCCTTTTTCCTCAATAACCAACCACACTTATGTCATATTTAATTCAAAATGATAAAATTTGGAAATAAACAAAGGCTAAAATCAATAGTTTTCGAATGAAAACCCGAGGGGAACTTGAATTCCCCACTTTTCAACATCACTTGAGCACAAGGCTATAACAATCACCCTAATCTAACATAGTTACATGATTAATTGAGTTTTTTTTATGGTATTACTAACCCTATTTGTGGTGTGTTATATAATTGTGTTAACCCTTTATGGATGGAGGTTAGATGTATGATTAGGATTTTATTCAGTTGGGTATTGTTTTGCAAAAATTAATTTATTTATAGATAAAAATTGTATTCAGAATCATTTGCATTACCCAAAAAATGTATTATTTAATCCCAACCCTCATAGGTTATAAGCTTTTTACGTTATCACTTTTATTTATTTTTCTTCTCTACATGCTTACTTATCGCATTTATTTATTTACTGCTTTCTTGCTTGTGATTACCTTATATTACTCAACATAAATCGAAACTGACTAGAGATAAATTGAAATATCCTAAAGGTTATTCTTATATGTAATCTTAACTCAAATAACAATGAAGTACATAACTCATTCGGATTCAAATCTCTTTACTACGGTACGGTTTAGGCATAACAGAGATCTATGTTGTACCAAATTTCATATAAGAGCCTGTCTGTTGGCAACTTTGTAAAAAATAAGTGAGAGAATTTGGGCCTCGAGTCTTTTCAAAACTTTTCTTTCTTGTTTGTTTTTCAAAACCACCATGCCCCATGTCACGAGGCTAGCATCTCATGGTGACCGCGAGGGTAAAACGTCAACCACTCATAGTAGCGACTCCATTGGGGATCGTTCTTCTTTCTTTAAAACTTATTGCCTAAAAGACTTTGATGAGTATTGAAAAGTTGCTAAATGAGTTTATCCATCTGTAAAATATTTCAGCAAAGCATATCCATTAGATGAATTAGCCTTAAGGTTATGGTGCCAAATTTTAATTGTGAAGGCATGAAAGTGTCACTTGTGACCTCATGGGGATCAAGGATACCTTATGTGTGGACCACTTGTTTCCATATTGCATGTACCTCCCTCGTCGCATCTATTTAGAATTAGGCTTAGAGTGTATCGTAGTGCAACATACAGCTTCTACATCAACAATCCTTATGACCGAATTCATATAGCATTGGTGTAGTAACTTCCCTTAGAATATACCAAAATGTCTCTATGTTCCTTATGCAGGTTCCCTCCTTAACATCCTCGTGGTGTCAAGATGATCCAAGCAGAACATTAGAAGTCGAACCCTATATTCTGTAGGAGGCATTTGGTTAGAAGAATATATTATTCCGTACATGCTATGTACTATGTGTTTAATCACTTTTCTATCCATTACATAAACAACATCTCACACCATGTATATCATACTAACCACATTATTTTATGTAGATAATAACTTATGCACACACATTCTTTTATTAGTTTAAGATTTAAGAAAACTCATGAAGTATCATGACATCACGAATAAACCCTAAACATCATATATACCCCAACGGTATATTTTAGTCATAAAGACACTTGAGGTCGCATCGCCTTAAGGAATGGATTATCATGTCGAATCCCAACATTTACGATACCCAATAGGTATCTGAAACTCTATCCAACTTGAGTCAGGTACTCAACTAATTCATTTTTGCACATTAGTGCTGGCGAATAAACATGGACATTAATACATTCAATCATCATAAGGGTATGACACATTATCTTACTAAAAAATAATGTTCTCATTTAGTCATGACATAAAGATGTCACCATGGTAAGGCTTACCGCCCCTTTATCCTCTTATTTTAAGGTAAACAAGATCATTCCATTTATTCCATTCAAGCTCATTCTTGGAGAGATTAGATTGATCTTTCTTGACCTCCATACCCAATGGTTGGGATTCATCACTTTATCAAGGTTCGAAGAATCGTTAGGAATCATAAAATAAGAGCATCAAAACATTAGTGACCTAACCCAATCTTGCTTTATCATTATTTTATTATTTTAGGCTTTAGAATGCTCATGAAATATCGTGACATGACAAATTAACCCAAAGCTAATGAAATACCCCATTTGTATTCATCAGCCTTAATTATGGTAGAGGTTGGGTCATGTTAGTGAATGCACCACCATTACATATACACTCATTTGCGATGCCCAATCAACATTCGAACCTCCATCCAAATTGAGTCAAATACTCAATTCATTCATTTTCACCACATACGTGATCCCAAATAACCATGTACATCGATTCATTTATCAATTTACATAATAGAAGGGTATAACACATTATTTTGCCCGATAATAAAGGTCCACATACCTCAAGTTATCGTAACATGGGATTGTTACCGTGGTAAGGAGATATCATTGCTTCTTGTTAAACCCATGTTAATAGTTCTTCATATTACTTAAAACATTTTAGAAATAGCAAACTATCTAAGATAGTTAAATTAATTGAGCACTAAGTAGACTCTTAATTAAACAAGTTTAAATGAGTTTGCTTCAGGAAAAACAACTCAGTTTAATGAGTGTTTAATTAAGTTATGACTTAGAGTAAGAAAAGCTGTGTTTAGCTTAGAATTACATAGTTTAAAAGATATGGACTCAACTAAGATGAGATGCTTTTATTTTATAAAAACTGAGGTTTTGAAACTTAGAGAATATTATGGCACAAATGCTTTTAATACTATTTGTGAAGGATAGAATGTTCCTTCGAGTCTTTCGACGGGAAAACTGCTGAAATTAAAGAAGATATTCAAGTTTTCCTCTCAACAAAAAGGTGTCAGTGCAGAATGTTGGAGAATCCTCACTAAAGTCTAAGATAAAAGGATTACTCTAACATACATCATTTCTCATTGTCTATGTGCTACTCTACAATGTTAACATTCATACAAATTACAAGTCTCCACATTGCATCTAGCACACCTCTCTATTAAAACAAAATTGCTTGAAGATAAACAAGTTTTTGACACAATCGGAATAAATGATTAATTTCGTGTCTCAAAGTTTGATAACTTTTGTCTATAAACATCCTAGAATTGGGTTCAAATGGGCAAATTTGAAAGAGATGAACATAAGAGAAATTGGAGACAAACTTAGAATGAGATGTTTGCAACGGCTACTTCTAAGAACATCAAGTATAAAGAGAAGACTAAAGCAAACGTTCAAACTTGGTGAATCACCTTGAAATTTTTAAGAGTTGAAATACTTTCCATATATTCCTAGTATTCAGAAATTCCAAATCAAGAAAACACAAATCTTCCAATCAGTTTGTAATATAGAGAATCAATCTTAGATATAACATTGTAAATGATACAACATGTATTATAAGTTGAAATCCTTTATTTGCATTTCTATTCAATTATTTGAGTTACAATTTAGGAAGGGTACCTAAATTGTTGATTGAGAGGGAGTTAGAGAGGAAGAAAGGATTCTCTACCTAACGAAGGAAGGAAAAACTAATGGATTAAAGCTCAGAAAGGAATCTAGGGACTCGAGGTAGGCTCGAGGCCGAACCAGAATAAATCTCAAGTGTAGAAGTCTCTTACCTTTTTCATCTATCTTTATAGTGTCTTGCTCATACATAATTTTCTCTATTTTATATGTTAAACTTGAAAAACCAATCTGAGCTAAGTACTCAATAGCGATTAAAGATAAACTAAGTTAGTAAAGCTATGTAGTTGATTGATTTTAGACTTTCACGTATAACTTAGCATGCATCTTAAAACTTAACCTGGAAAAGATTTTTTATAAACTCTAAAGAGAACCAATTAACTACATTCACCCCCCCACTCTACTATATTTGTTAAACTATTTCGAACTAAAAAGTGGTATCACAGTAAGTTCTCAACTTTTAAACTGATTGTCTTTGAGATAAACATCCAAAATGGCTTATAACAACTTTAGCTTCGGCTTAGGATACATTGTACTCCTTAAACAAGGAATTTCTACCAGGCCTCAACTGTTTGATTGTTATCATTATGCATTTTGGAAATCTATATGAAAAACTACATTTAGTCTCAAAGCATGCAAGCATGGCTCACCATTGAGCTTAGCCCCAGAATTCCTACAATAGTTTAGAATGGAATGTATCCCATTCAATCTAGAAGAATATGATGATGCTAACCTAAGGCTTCACAAAGATAATGCAGCAACCATCGATTACTTACATTATGTGATAGATATTATAAAGTTCAATAAGGTCTCGGGCTACGAGACTTAGCGAAATCTGGAGGAAGCTGTAGATCACCTATGAGGGAATCAATAAGGTCAAGGAGTCTAAGATCAACACCATGCTCAAGGAGTATGAGCTATTCCAGATGGGCGTAAGCAAGGGTATTCAATCTATGAATATCAAGTTCATCAATATCATTAATGAATTGAAAAGATTGAGCAAGGAGTTCACCGAGGAAGAGATGGTGAAGAAGATTCTTTGAGTTCTCATTATAGAGTGGGATCGAAAGAAGAGTGTGATCGAAGAGGATCATGATCTTAAAACCTATAGCTATGATGAGCTGATAGGCACTTTACTAACTATGAAAATATCCCTGACGAAAAATAATGATGAGTTAAAAAGGAGTAAGGGCAAGGAGAAATAGGGCAGAGTCATTGTCTTAAAAGCTAACTCATTAGATGAATCCACTAGTAATGATTTGGATTAGCAAATGGCACTTCTAAGAAGGCGATTCAAGCGCTTCATGAAGAAGGATTGGAAGTTCAGAAAGAAGAAGTTTCCCGTTAAAATCAAGTCAACTCAGCACCGATATAAAGCTAAAGAAGGACCAAGGAAGGAGCACAATAAAGATACCAAATGTTTTGGTTGTGGCGTGAAAGGAAATATTCAGTTATCCTGTCTAAAATCCAAGATCGACATATTCAAGAAGAGGTTAGCCATGAAGAATGAGGCACTTGCTACCACCTAAAGTAATTTAGATGAATCTTCATCATTTAAAGAAGAGGCTACAGAATCTACCAACCTCTGCTTGATGGTGATTGAGAAGGAAAGGGGTGAGAGCTCAACATTTGCTTTTAAGAGAAACCAATCTACTACGAACTCTAAAGCTAAGCTCTACAAAGGGAAGAACTCTCAAGCAAAGGTATATCTTGAAATCCCTTTGTTAATTGAATAGTTCACCTAGGTACTCTTTGATGTAATGAAGTTGACTAATAAGTCGATTAAGAACATCAAGGAACTAGTGAGGAGAAGTGAAGATCAAGAAGAAACGATTGCTTCCTTATCCTTTGATATTCGCTTTCTTCAAGAACAAGCTGAAAATCATGAATGTCATACCAACAAGCTCCCTAAGCGATTAGATGAGTTTACTACTAAGATAAAAACTTTAATGGAGAAAAATGTTCCTACTCCAACCAATGGTCCAACTTCGAGTAAACAAACTAGTAATTCTAAAAGGAATAATTCCTCTTAAAAGAAGAAAGCGAGCCAGCCTAAAGCGAAAGCAGTGTGTTGCTTTTGTAGCAAAGCTAGACATGCTACAGTTCTCTGTAGGCATTAAATGGTTATTATGACGAGTACGAATGGTCTAGTCTACGTACTGCTAGCAAAGGAGGAGCCAGCTCAAAAGCATGTGTACCTAAGAAAATGTAATTATTTTGCAAGTGAGCCTAAGATCCATTGATGACACTAGAATGTGGTATTTGGATAGTGAATGCTCTAGGAAAATGATGGGAGATAAAAGTTAGTTCATCTCATCAAAAAGTAAAAGAAATGGAAGTATCAGTTTCAGAGATAACAAAAAAGGGAAGATTGTTGGGTGCAGCACTATTAGTTTTTTTCTTTCAATTGAAGAGGTTTCTCTGGTCAAAGGACTCAAGTTCAACTTGCTTAGTGAAGCCTAGTTGTGTGACAAAGGTAGGAAGGTTACATTTAACTCATTAAGTTGCTTAGTTATTGACTATAAGATTGACTCAACTATATTATTGGCTCCTAGATTTAATAATATGCATATTATTGATTTATCCCCTAGTTCAACTAATGTTTGTCTTGTATCTAAGGAGGATAATTCATGGCTTTGGCACAAAAGGTTGGGTCATATAAATATAAACATTCTGTCCAAACAGGCCAAAAAGCAACTATTTATTTTTTTACCCAGTATCGTCTTTGAGAAAGATAGGCTTTGCTAAGCTTGACAACTTAGTAAACAAGTTAAAAAGTCATTTAGAATTGATAAACAACGTAGTAAATAAGAGATTGTTAGATCTCCTCCACCTAGATCTATTCGGTCCAGTTCAATCTATGAGCATAAAGAAAAAAGATTTTCATTTGGGGTTGTGGATGACTTCATGAGATTCACAAGGGTAGTCTTGCTAAGTAGCAAAGATGAAACCTTTGAGTCTTTTATCAAACTAAGTAATCGGATAATGAACGACCTAGGAACTAAAATCAGTAGAATCCGAAGTGATCATGGACGTGAATATAAGAACTCTCATTACGATGAATTATGTTCAGCACATGGTATTAACCACAACTTTTTCCGCTCCTTATACTCCACAACAAAATGGGGTTGTAGAAATGATGAACACAATTGTGAGCACGGGATTTTGTGCCAGCTCGCACATTCAATGATGATGGCTTTTCTGGATATTTATCCTCGAATCACACATTTTTTTACTGTCCGATGACCTTCAAATGGGAACCCTCCTCATAAAAATAATTAAATATTTAGGATCGTAAAAAAATATTTAAAAGCCTTATGTGAAAACTTAAAGGCTTAAAATATTTTAAGGACCTAAATAAAGTTTAAGGATTTCGAATAATTTAAATTGTTTTTCTAAAGTATATGTGTGTGTGTGTGTAAGGAAAAAAATAAAAAAAAATGGAAAAGGAAATAAAAAGGAAAGGAATAAAAAAAAGAAAGGAAATAAAAGAAATGGAAAAGATATAATAGAAAAGGAAATAAATAAATATAAGTAGGAAATAAAAAAAGGTACTTGAATAGTATCACAATATGGTCTAAAAATATAATGAAAAAAAGGAAATCATATCATTTAATGATACCATTTAATTGGTATTATTAAATGGTATGGGGAAAAATTTCATGTATAAATAAGGGGAATTTTCCATGGAAAAGGGGGGCTTGAAAATTGAGAGAGAAAAATCCTCTCTTTCAGATAAAAATATATGAACAATAATTTCTTACTTTTTTCTAATTTTTTCTCGGATCCAAAACACATTTGAATTCCAAATCTCTTCATCTTTTAATCAGATTTCTTCATCTTTTCTTTTTAAATCCTCAAATATTCTTGGGTCTAAAACAAATTTAGAACCCGAGTCAGATTATCTTTTGGATAAATAAACACTTTATTTTCCAACCAAACAATTTTTTATACATTTAACTACAATTAAATCAAAATGAACGAGGAATGCTCCTGGGGATCAAACGAATACCCCGAAGTGGATTCATATCGCAAGGGTAAGCCTCTGAGTTCCTAGATTTGCAAATGCCATCCTTATCTTCTCTTTCATTTCTTTTTAATTTTTATTTTTAGCCTAGGAATTATTTTTATTCCTTGTTATTGTAAATAATGTTATAATTCTCCTACTTCTTTTATTTCTTTTTAATTTTTGTATTAGAATACCTCCATGAAGGGAATAAAATATATTCCCGGATAACAAACCTTACCTTTTGTCATTCGGTCATTTTCACTAATAAATTTGACCAACATACGTGTAAATAAAAATGAACTATTTTTATTTAAATTAACAACTTTAAAATCTTTGATGTTTTAATTAGGCCACACGGGCCTTACTAAAATCAAATCGAACATATGTGATGTCCCTTGTTCTAACCTTTGTGGATGCAGGTTAGATGTATGTTTAGTATTTTATTTTTCCTTCGGGTATTGCAATTGTTTTACGGGAAATGTAATTAATAGGTTAGCGGGTGGTTACATTCCCCGATTTTTGAGAGCCTTGTAATTTTATTTTCCGCATTTACTTTCCGCATTTACTTACTATCTTGTGGATGGATTTAATGCTTTTTCTATACGTGAATCATGCATGTAAACTCGAAAAATGACCTAAGTGCGAATATGTATAACTAAGAAAATACGGTTTTCTATACATGTAATATAATGTGTTCCAATAAGAAATAAGCAACTTGTCCCGAACCCGAATCTCTGTGTCTTAGTGGGACGTCCCCTGGACATTAAGCCTCACATGACTCTAATTCCTGGAAAGAGCAAATCCGGGTGACGACTCCACACTAAGAGATGGTGGATTTAGGTTTGAACCGATCTTAAATGTTTTCGCTCTCTCTTTCAACCTTTTTAGCGAGTCCCCGACCTAATACCTTTTTTCAAAGACCCCAATGGACCGCGCCTATGTAACCGTGCGCTCTCGGCCATTGCTCCATGTCGCCCGCTCATAGTGGCGACTCCGCCAGGGATTTTTTCTGAAAACTTGTTTTTTCAAAGGTTTTAGATTTTGGATAAGTGCTGAAAATTATTGATCACATTATTCCATTTTCTTAATTATTACATATTTATAAATAACGCATTGCAATAGAGGGGATTAGCCCATAAGTTTAAGGTAACCCTATTGCCGCGAAGCTCTCTCTTGTACTAATTTGCCTCCCTGAGAAAAGATAGTACTCGAGCGGGTGGGGCACTTGTTGCCATATCACATGTACCTCCCTCAACCCATTTGGGGAGAGGCTTGGAGTGTATTTTAGCACAACAAGAGCCTTCTACATTAGCAACCCATTTATAACCCTCATGTAAATAAGCCATAGGCATTTTCCCCAGGGCATTACCCAAACACGCGATCATGCATTATATTTTCCTGCAGGTGCGCTCTTTAGTATCCTCGTGGTACTAAGATGAACCAAACTTAGGTAGAGCCTAGCTAAAAACCCTACAAGCGGGAGTTGTATAGTTGGAAGTTTGGACGTTCCATGCTATGTGCTATGTGTATACTGCTTTCAATTTGTCATTGAACAAATGTCATGCTAACCACGAATTTTAGTGCAAACACTTGAACGCACACACTCATGATAATGTACATGTCACGATTCCAAACCAATATCTCATACACTTAGGCACAATTGACACTATAGATTGTGTCACCCTAGGACAACATAAAACCACTCAGGAACATCACTTACCCCTTTTCAATGAGATGTCCACTTGACATCCCGCCATTAGCCTGTACATGGCAAACATATCTTTCTTTTATTGCGTGATATCCACTTGACATCTGACACTTAGCCCGCAAGGGGCAATAACCTTTCCACCAAATTACCCATTAGATGTCCACTCGACATCCAACTCACAGCCCTTCCGGGGCAATTATACAGACCAAAAGCCCAAATAGGGCAAATACCTACCCAAAATCATTTTTCCCACATTAAAGGATATCCCAGTGGAGATCCTAACCTAAGCCCACAAGAGGCAAACTTACTACCTTATCAAATCACCAAGGGTATATGCTTTATACCCGAATCATTCGCCCACATGAGGCAATAATTCGTGAAATAGTGATGACCACGTACGTATCTAAAAACTCTACCGTAATTGGGCAAAATAACCAAGTCATTCATTAGGTAGCTACATACAGTAGTTGTTTTCATTTTATTAGGGTATGTCACACCACTTACCCGAAACAATTTTGACCCCCTTATTCCATGAGACCTAGTCATAGTTCGAAGACTCAAACCATTGACCTATTACCAAACAAGTAGCTTAGTCAACTCACTTACACCACTCATATTACGACATCACACAGACATTGTAGAAATTTCAAATCCAACCCCCGTTATTGGATTTTCATTTCCACATGTGTTCATTTTTACCTAACGACTAACTTGTTTGTTTCAAATGGATTGACATACATGTTATTTCACATCATGGCATGCTAACCCCTTGTGAATGCAACCATAACATAAAAAATCTCATGCATCACCTGCATCATTAGTCAAATCACGAATCTTACATGCACGGTCTAATATTCTACTCTTGTATCAAGGGGGCTTGGAAGAGGCCTGCTCACTGCCCCCAATTGTGGCCAATCTGGAGGGGGTTCCATACACTGACTCAAGCGAGGACTCAAGTTCAGACTCGGATTCAGTTTAGTGCACGTCGATCATGGCCAATCAACGAGAAGAAAGAGCTGTGAAGATCGACCCATCCTTACAGGATAAAATTCTCAGCAGTCATCGGTGAGCATTGAGATTGCAGCTACCTTAAACGCCTTTGCCAACAGCGAATAGCTAGCTACGCTCATTTGCCAACACATCGGGAGGGCCTAGAATGCAGTGTCCAGCCCGGAGGTCAACCTTAATAATGTCAATCCAACAGGGGGACATCCTACCTGCAACGAGTATCCTCAACTCCTACTGCCATTTATCAATTTTGGGCAAGACAAAGTTAGTTGAACCAGGCTCAAATTGGGCAGCCAGGATATAACTTTGCCAATCCTTCACAATTCTTCCATGGACAAACTGTCCAGCCAGCATTCGCACCTGGGCCTTTCTACCAAGGAATGACCCAATAACCTATTCCTAATTGGAGTACGTCGGTTGCCACATAGCTCCATGCACCTCAACTGCCCCATTTTGTGGCATTTTCCAAGGGGTAATATAGCTCTTACACAAACACTAGGAACGCCATCCTCCAACAACTTGGCATGGAAGAATTATGGCAACAATTCTTGGCCACTCATGGTGGTCACCTAAGGAACATATACTCTGCACAACCGACAGTCGAGGATGAAGATAGCTTGCCCCCAAACTTCGCAATGCCGCAATTTGAGAAGTACGTAGGATTTGGCGACCCGCATGCTCACTTAACGCATTATCAAACGATGATGAGAGCATTGATGGTCAGAGATCGAATGATGGCTAAACTCTTCATCGTTACCTTAGGCCACCCGATCAATGAATGGTACAGCCCCCTTTTGCTGGACATAGCCACTGATTGGAACAGCCTTGCTCAGGCTATGCTGGGGCTTTATGGTTTTAACTCTCAGATAGAAACCACAATGCAACATCTGGAGGCTATAAGACAAAGGCAGGGTTAAAAATTCAAATCCTACTATACACGTTGGATGGCTACGCAAGTCAGGCTACAGACTTGTTTAACCCTACCGGAGATGATAACAAAGCTACTTGATGGCACACTACCACCATACAGGAACAAATTCGGATCTGATAACTTCTCTAGCTATCAAGAAGTGTTTGAGAAGGCAGAGCGAATAGAGCACTTTGAATCCATAGACACCTATGGGGTCACTAACCCATGATGAATGATTACGTAATAATTTAGCTTTCGGCTACTTTGTCCATGGGGCTCTTGAATTATTTTTTTGAATAAATTGAACATTGTTTACTTGCTTGATATTTTATTAATGACATCACGCATTCTCATAAACATATACATAATGTTTTTAGCACACATGACACATCATTGCATGAAATTAAATAAGGTATAAATGGATTCCCTATAATAAATTCAAATGATTTGACTCTTGAGAGAAAGTGGGAGACAAATACATGTACTTAGATGATGCGTGATAGCAATTGCCTCATCATACAAGGATGAAAGATCAATGGAAAGATCTCCAAGCACGAAACATCCACTAACTCAATTAAGGGAACGAAGCATGCAAAGATCAATAGGATCGGAGCTAGAATAATGCCAAGATGTCAACCAAGCAAGTTAAGACCAAACAACTAGCACGATGCCACCAAGAAGGAGTCAAATGGTTGAACACATCAACAACTCCATCATAACCATTCATGAGACCAAACAACTAGCACAATGCCACAAAGAAGGAGTCAGATCGTTGAACACGTCAACAACTCCATCACAACCATTCATGAGACCAAACAACTAGCGTAATGTCACAAAGAAGGAGTTAGATCATTGAACATGTCAACAACTCCATCACAACCATTCATAAGAACAAACAACCAGTGCAATGTCACAAAGAAGGAGTCAGATAGTTGAACACGTCAACAACTCCATCACAACCATTCATGAGACCAAACAACCAGCATGATGTCATAAGGGAAGAGTCAAATTATTGAACATGTCAGTAAATCCATCACACGGATCACCACCATTCATGGGACAATCAAACAAAAAGCAATACTAAAGATAAAAAGGAGTCAGATTGTTGAACATATCAATAATTCCTTCACATGGCTTGCTACTATTTATGGGGCAGTCATCGCAAGAAACATCGATAATCAAGACTAAGCTGACAAAGTAGCATGAGCACCAACCAATCAGTCAAAAATGCTGAACGAGACAACAAATGAAGTCGTTAACATGTACGACGATTGATCTACCAAATCTACCAAGTCTTACACAATTTTTATCACGCATAGGTGAAAGAAATAAATCTCTAAAAAGCAGTACAAACAAAAAATAAATTTGTATTTAGCCTGTCAATTAACACTCGATTAGTTGAGCAAAAATTAGGGTCTATTTTCAAAACATGAAAAGAATAGCTCGCTGAGTTGAAAACCCGAAAAGAGCGGCTCAGGCAAAACATAGGACATCGAGAGAACCACATTGGTTAGAAAACCTGAGAGGGCTAATTGATGGCAGAGTCAAATCATTTGAAACATTTATACCCCTGTTAAGTTCATCAATGAATTATCATTTTTGCTGAATCTTTATGCATATGCTTATCTTGATTACTTGCATGCCAATGGTAGAATATCGCAAGTAAACACGCAAAAAAATGAAAAAATAAAGAATAAAATAAAGAAAAATGAGTCTACTGGATCGAAAACCTAAAAGGGCAGTTTAGGTAAAAATTAAGATAGGGTTCGATAGATTGAAAACCCGCAAGGATGATCTACGCAGAAATTAAAACCAATATCAAATTCATTATCTCCTCCTCGGAACCATACAAATGGCTTCTAAGAGATTATCCCCGACACAATGCGGGATCAACAATTCATCAAGACTTTCCTCAAATCAGATCCAAGCTATGAACTTGAACATGATTCAACGAACCCATGGTCGTAGCTTGAGGGAGTCGTCCATGGAATCCCTAACAAGACAAGTCATAGGGGCAACCATGCACCAGCGCAAGAGAAGGCTCTTCAATGAACGAAGCCCACGATGCCTATAACAAACGAACATACATCATAGGATAAATATTGTTCATGCATAAAAACATGCATACATTACATTCGCATTATGACATTTAGAGGCAAAAAGAATGCTGAACTGGCGTAACAACGTCCTAGTAAACAAGAATATGCACCTCCACATGAGGAACCTATTAACAAGAAGAAGGCCCACTCAAGCCTAAAGTCAACATTGCAACGAAAGCCTCCTACAACAGAACAAAAACAAATCAACATCCTATTAGGGAAATACAAAACATAACCGAAGAAGGAAACGGTTATCTCGATGGCTGAAGAAAGAAATAGTCTCTTTTATCAACCAAAGAATGAAACGGTTGCCAACCACTAAAGGGATGTCGCATGGAACTTAAAGATTTGGCTTAAGATCGAAGTAGTCGAAGATCGGTGAAGTTACAAGAAGAATTCTAAGTAAAACTCAATTCATGGTCACGATAATCATTTGCGATCGCGACCTGTTTAATTCAGAAACAGAAGATTTCCAATCAAAGATTCACGGTCGCAATATATATATCGTGGTCACGACATGGATGGTTTTCTGGTATTATGTTTTTAACTAACAACCACCAGATAAGCATGATCAACCGCCATCAACCACCATCAACTACTAACGAACAGACACCTATCAGGAGTCAACCAATCATGAAAAGGTGCTTATCCATTATGGATTATATCAAAGCTTATAAACCAATCACAATGGAGAGATGTAATCTTTTACCATTGGACTCAATCCTTCGTTTGGATAGATGTAACCTTTCGAACTTTATAAGTAGGGCTCCAATCCTCTTCAATTTTGTGCATTAAAGAAGTGCAGTGGATTAGTGTGGCATAGAGTGGAAAAAGTGAGAGAGGTTTATTTTGTGTGTGTAGATAGATTCGCTACGTTCATAAGTGTTAGCGAGAAAATGTTTAAGTGATTTGAATCCTTGTTTCAATCACTAGATTTCTCTATATTCTCGAGCGATTGTTGTATAAGTTTACTTGTAAATCACTTATCAATAAAAGTTTTCATTCTTCAATATTCATTTGTTCGATATTCGCAAAGAATAGCTCCTGGTAGCGTCGCACGAATTTCGTGCTCCTCGTCGACATATCCTACAGTCATAAAGCATGTCACGAAAATCACACCCATGTACATAAAAAAAACATGACATTTCATGCATCGCATATGATAGGATGAGAAATATCAACATACATGTGTAATCCCATCCTGTGAAATCATCAAGTCTCAATGCAAAGGAATGCCTAGCTACCCGATCCATCTCCTCACGCACGACCTGTAAAAGGAAAGGAGTGAGTAAATGAATGTCAACACGTCCCCAAGGATATCTTGTGATCTAAAACTCACGTGAGTAGTGTCGGAAGGATCATAGGCTAACGTGTGGAAGCTCGGTGGAAGAGGCACCTGCTGCAAGACCCCCCATGGAACCCATCAAGTAGAAGGTAGAGTCAAGGGGAATCACGAATCTTCCTTCAACAACTCTCGAGGAAGATGTACTTGCCCCCCGACCGTAGCATTCAAGTCTAGCACTCGAACCCTTTTTTGGGTGAATTCCTACAAAGATAAACAAACAGTCAGAAACGGGATCAACATGGGTAAAACAATTAACACATTTCATACGGGCATCCCACACTAGTGCCGCTAGCACCTACACCAGAACCACCATCAGCTCTCGGACCCCTAACATGAGTAGGAGGACGCTCTACCTCGGCCTGAGTCAAAGGGTGAAGCGGGAGTAGCCTCTCCCGAATAAAGGCCTCGTAGTCACCACGTAGCCCGGAAAGCCACACGCCATGATCCTGAAAAAGCACCTCCCACTCATCGAGATCAGTGATCACCAAGTGCGCCCATAATAGTCCGATGGGAGGTGCAAGCGGAATGAGCCTCTCAGATACTGGCTTAGTTCGCTAGAACTGAATAAGCTCACCTAGATACCACTCGTGGGTCCTAGGCCCCTCAAGGATGAAGCAGTTGCGATCCACGTCTTACCGAATCTTCCTCACCATATGATAGCTTGGAAGACCCCTCCATGGTTTGCGCTTCACCTGAAAAGAAAGAACATTAAAGTTAGAATAAATCTAAAGATAAAAAGGCAATCATGTCCATAGAAATGGATTCATCACCTGCTCAAGAGTCAATTCGCAAAGATGCTGATAGTAGCTAGCAGAATCCAAAACATCCCCCTCGAAAGATGAACAGATCCAGGCTATACACGGGGCATCCTTCGGAGCATAAGCAAACTATGGGGTGGGAAGGAACTGATAAAAGAAGGTTTACGCCTACAAAAATAAAGAGGTTAATTAAGATTAATCAATCAGAAAAATCGATATACATAATTCACAAAGTAAGCAAACAATACCTGAAGAACCATGGGGTAGAAACACAGAGCCCGTAAGTGACCCCGAACAGCCATGTCAAGGGCAAAGTAAGTCTGCGCTAGGATCGCCCATGGCTAGTTAAGGCCACTAACTCTGTCCAAGAACACTAACTGCTCAATCAACCCATAGTTGATCTCGCTATTCGAGACCGTGAAAAATGTGACACTCAATAGGGTGGTAAAAAATGATCGGACATACAGAGGAACTTCAACCTTGGAAACAGTCTGTCGACCTGTCCAGTTGTCAAATAACACGCTATAACTCAATGCCCGACCTCTGGGGTCAACACCGAGTAAGTCTCTGATGCGATTACAAACAGTGGGAGCCTTGAAGAACCGCTCCCAAAAGGAGTCAAACCGGATCACACTACCAGCGCATGGTAGACTAGTGTTCGCCAAGATATCAAAAGGAGTGACGGTAACCTCCCCGATTGGTAAATGGAAGGTGTGAAAAATGCCGCACCACCTCTGGGTAAGCGCAACCAATGTCGCATACGACAATAATGTGGGCCGTAAAGATCTCGCCAGAGGATGAAAACCAGAGGCCTCGATGTCCCGAACAAGCTTAGTGTGAAAAGAGGTGTGATGATACCATGCCCGGATAATGGTATATCCTCCCGTGGGACGAAGCGTGGGGGACTACAAATGAGATAAAATAATACGCATGATTAATGAAACGCAAAAACACCAAAAATATTTTCTTTTAATAATTTTGATCCAAAACACGTTTAGATCCCCAACTTTATTCTTTTCAAATCATCAACTTCTCACGTTTCTAAAAAAAGGTCCTCGAATATTCTCAGGCCCAAAACAAATTTAGAACCCGAGTTCTATTATCTTTTGGAAAAATATTTTCTTCAAAGTTTTTTTCGAATCCAAAAGACGTTTGGACTCCGAACTTTAATTATTTTCTAATCTCTTTTCCATAAAAAAATAATTTGGCGAGCCTCGGTACCGCGCCAGGAATCTCTAGCGAGTGTCCCCAAGGGACCCTCGCAGGCAGTTTGGCGAGGGTCCTAAGACACTCATCGGAATATTTGTTGACTGTCAGACCCTCGCCGAATATCCTTGTTTCCGCCAGAAAAATTCTAGAAGACCTGAATTTTATATTTATTATTTTTTTCTATGATAAAATTTCATGACATGATTTAAAGATCGGTTCCAATCTAGTTCCTAAACAGGATAAATTGCACTAAAAATGATAAATAAGAATGTTATTAGCAAATACCTCAGTCAGGGAAACGTGAGGCTGAACTACAAAATCAGGATCCTACATCTCTATAGGAGAAGTAATTGTAAACCCTAGCATAGTATCGCTCGTTGCCAAACCATATGCAACGTCAATATCGACGGAAAATACACTAGGATCATCGGTAGGTTGAGGAATGAGGTTAGAGGTAAGATAGAGTGCCCTGCCAGCAACTTTCGACAACATGATTTCTAGAGAGAGGGGAGAGCGACAGTGTTTTAGAGAGATGAAGAATATGAAAAGTAAGAAAAAATAAAGGAAGGAGAGCCCTATTTATGAAGAAAATCAATGGGCCCCACCTATTTATTTATTATTTTCCAATGGGAGCCTCCTAACACTACGAAACGATGCATGGGATACCCCCAATTCCTTAAACTCACTTAATTTATTTATCAATATTTTAATTTTTGATTAAAGGGGTAAAAATTTTTGCTTCGCATAAACTCTATCAAATAATTAAAACATTCATCATAAAATGTTATAACATTATTATTTTTTTTTTTGATTTATTACAGGAACCAAGTCAACATACTATTAACGAAATTCAAAACATAACCGAAGAAGGAAACGGTTATCTCGACGGCTGAAGGAATAAACAGCCTCATTTATCAACCGAAGAATGAAACGGTAGCCGACTACAACGGGGATATCGCAGAAAGAAACGGTATACCCCCCAACACATTGCACCAAGTACCTAAAGGATTCCGAAGAAAGAAACAGACAACTATACGAAAACACGGTGCCAGAAAGAAGGCGTATTTTATCATCAATTGAGAATTGGAAATCACCAACCACACCGGCCAGGTATTATCTCAATCCCTTCGCTCTTTTCATGTGATAACACTAGTTATACAACCAGCAATTATCACACGAGGGGCATCTAAGAGCACGGGATTTTGTACCAGTTCACGCATTCGATGATGATGACTTTTTCGGGATTTTATCCTTGAATCACACTTTTTTTCGAGTATCCTGACATATCCGAATGGGAATCCTCCTTGTCTCTAATTCAGAAAGACATTTTCAATAAAATTATTTAATTTTATTCAGAAATTAATTAATTAAATAAAAAATACGAAAATACAAACAAAACAAAACAATACAAGAAAAATTCGCCAAGGGTTTGGTGAGGCCTCGCCAAGACCTTCGCCAAGGGTTTGGTGAGGCCTCGCTAAGGACACGGTGAGGAGCCTCGCCAAGATTTCCTCCGGCGAGGCCCCTCGTCAGAAAAACTTACCATTTTGGATATTTTAGGATTTTCCTATAAATAGTCAGGTCTTTTTCGATTAACGGGATCCTGAAAATTATCAGACAAAAATATAACTTTAGAACGACTTTAATTTCCAAGAACAAGATGAACTATTTTTTGGACACCCTACATAGTTTTTTACCGAAACTTAAAAGACGAGGAGGATTTTCAACGGCCAATCGGATATCTTCGAAGTGGATTCATTCCTTAAGGGTAAGCCTCTGAGTTCCTAGAACTGCAATTCTCGTGCTTTCAGTGTTTAATTTCTTCTTCTGATTTAATCTATGAACCTAGGATTTTAATTACTTTTATTTTATTTCAATTGTTGTAATTCTTCTTCATCTATTTTTCTCAATTAAAGAAGATGTATGTTAGAACACCCCATGAAGTTAATAAAACATATTCTCGGAGAACAGCCATCACCAATTTACCATGCTAGCAATTTTATTAAATAAAATGAGCAACCAACGTGCTAATCAAATGAATAGTCTTATTTAAATAACAAACACAATATCACGATTGATTTTTTTAGGCCACATAGACCTCCCTAAATTCAAAATCGAACATACATGTTATCCCTTATGCTTAACCTTTGAGGATGCAGGTAGATTAGAATTAGATGTATGTTTAGGATTTTAATTTTCCTTCGGGTATCGCAATTTCAATTTTTTGGGAAATGTAATTAATAGGTTAGCGGGCGGTTGTATCCCCTGATTTTTTAAAGCCTTGTAATTTTATTTTCTGCATTTACTTTCCGCATTTACTTAATGCTTTGTGGATGGTTTATTTTTCCACTTTATGGATGATTTATTTTACAAAAAGTGAATAGTGCATTTAAAATCAAAAATGACCTAAGTGAGAATATGCAAGATTAAAAGAATACGGTTTTCTATAGATGTAATTTAATGTGATCCAATGAAAAATAAGCAACTTATCCTAGGCCCAAATCTCTGTGTCTTAGTGGGCCGTCCCCTAGACGTTAAGCCTCACAGGTCTTTAATTACTGGAAAGAGCTTACCCAGGTGGCGACTCCACACTAAGAGATGGCAGATTCGGGTTCGAATCGATCTAAAACATTTTCGCTTTTCTCTTTCAACCTTTTTTTTCCCAGGTCCTCGACCTAGTGCACCTTTTTTCAAACACCCTAGTGGACCGTGCTTATGAAATTGTATGCTCTCGGCCCACCACTTCGTATCGCCCGCTCACACCTTCCTAAGTACCTTCCTTTCTAACTACCACTCAAACATAGTTTGGGTTCCCTTCCCAAACTATCACTCAGATTTTCGAATAGAAATTAACGAACAAAGGATTTCAACTTATAGAACACAAGGTTAAATCTTATGTGATTTTCTCTCTATTACAAATAGATTTGTAGCTTAGTGTTTGCTTTGATTGTTTGATTTGGAATTTTTGAATACTAGGATTATTTCCACAGAACTTCAGCTCTCAAGAAATTCGAGGTTATTCACCAAGTTTGAATGTCTGCTTTAATCCTCTATTTATACTTGAAGCTCTTGGAAGTAGCTATTACAAACTTCTCGTTCGAACTTTATCTTTAATTTCTCTTCTCTTCATGTCTTTTGAATTTTCCCATTTGAAACAAATTCTAAGATGTTTAGAGATAGAGATTTCAAACATTGAGGTGTGAGATTAAGCCGTTAAACTGAATACATCAAAACCTCATTTTCTTCAAGAAATCTGCTCTGAGAGAGTGGCTTGCGAGATTCAACGTGGAAGCTTGCAATTTGTTGACTTATTAACATTGCAAAGTTGCACGGTGACGCTAAGAAACGGTGCATGTTAGAGAATTCCTTTTTTCTTAGACTTTAGTGAGGATTCTCCAACATTCCATACTGACACCTTTTTGTTGTGAGGATGACTTCAATATTTTCTTTAAAGCATCAAAGGAATATTTCATTCCTCACAGAATTTGTTAAACGCATTTGTGTCATATATTTCTCTAAGTGTCAACTAAATTAACTTTTATAAAAAAAAGCTAACTCAGCTTCGCTGAGTCTATATCTTGTAAACTATGTAATACTAGGCTGAACTCAGATTTTCTTACTCCAAGCCATAACTTAATTAATCACTAAGTAAATTGAGTTGTTTTCTCTTAAACAAACTCAAGTAAACTTGATTAATTAAGAGTCTACTTAGTACTCAATTAATTTCACTATCTTAGATAGTTTGTTATTTCCAAAACATTTTTAACTAGTGTGAAATACTATCAACGTTGGTTCAACAATCTCCCCCATTTTGGAACAGATAACAAACTAGGTAGTAAACGAGATTAATTGAATAAATACTTTAAAGATATAGGAATACCTTATAGATGATGCAAGACTCCCCCATGCTAAGTGAACTTAATAGTTAGTGTGGACTCCCCCATACTGAGTGGATTCTCTTCTTTCAGCTCGGCTCCCATACTTAGAGGAATTTTCTTCATTTTGGGACTTTGTCTTACTTCAGCTTTCCTTTGAGTGTGGTCTTTGAATTTATTTCTGCTACAGTTTATAAGCAAAAATATCATACATTCACAACAAAATAAGAAGTTACGAAGCTCTTAACTTAGATTGACAAATTTCATTTATTGGAAAAAAGACATAGTCAGTACACAAAAAGTATCGTGAGCTAAGTGATTACATTTTATGCCTATTACAAGTCTAGCCTATGTTGTTGATTAAGGTAGTAATTGAACATGAAAACTTGCAAAGAGGAATTTTAAAAATTAAAATTAACCATAAAGGATCTCCTCAGCATGCCATGATTGATACAATCAATGTCGAAACTTTCCATAGATGCATATAGATTTATAAAACTTATTAAAAGAAACCTAGCATCTAAGTAAAGAGCATTACCAGTTGATGCATGCCTTCCTTTGGTGCGGCATTCCCTTAGATCAATGCGGTAGAATTCTATTAGCACTAGCTTCTAGTTTAGGATAGCATCTACGATTGACCCACATGGATCTTCACCGACAAAAAACTTCCATTGTGGAAGAACACGTTGGTAAACAGCAACTGCTCAATTGCTTGAAGACCAACCCAAAAATATCACTAAGAAGGCTCTCTTCAAAATTGAATAAGCCTTATAAAGAATTCTTACGATGTTGGAGAAACTCATGGAGGATCTCGCAAAGATAAGATGTAAAACTCAGAAGAAAGGCTGAGCTGAAGTTAATTGAAAGGGATAAGGGGACCACTATATATAGTGGGAGGGGAGAAAAAAGCTCCCCTCATTTTCCAATGTGGGATGGGATTTCTCCCATCCTAACCATGTATCGACGCTGAGAGCTCCAGTTCCGCATGGGTCGACTTTCAAGGTAAGCTCTAATTAGCTTACCTTACCCCTGCAAGAAGGCCTACACGCGTTGCCATGGTAGAGCTTGCTGTCCTGCTTATCGCCAGCTTGCACTAGCCTAGTGCTTATGCACGCTAGTGGCCTGTCAACAAAATTTGCTCGTGGGGCAGCCATAGAGGCCCCACCCATGAACAACCCATGTTCACGGGGCCCACTAGCAACAAGAAAAATCCCTTGCTAAGCTCCATGTAGTTTTTCCCAAAATTCTCCTTTAATACTTTTAATTAATAATTTAGTCCAACCAATTAATAATTTATCTAACAATTTTGACACCCTTACCATTCTTGGTATATACCCAGTCTATAAGTTCTTTACTTAGTCTAATAAAGTCACAAAGTGTGTGACCTTATAGGATCCCGAAGTATAGAGCCACTAGAGGTTAACCTAAACCTTGCTTCCCATCTGGGAACCTTTAGGCTCAATATTCCAAATTGATATGAAACTTGATAACTCTAGACGATCAAATACGCTTTCTACCAAAGATGTATGATCCCCCGATACTCGGAGCGTCATGTGTTTGTGACTTTATCTGATTTTGTAATATTAACAATTACAATACACTCCTTCTATCAGGTTAAGTATAATCTAGTTTATTGAGCTAAGATTAAGTGTCGGCTCATGTAATAGCTGTAGCTACCCTTGAATTAGACTTTGTTCATGAATAATACCACTCGTCAAAATGTATCAAGATTAACTTGAAACCAATTCTATCAATCTTATACTCTGATCAAAGGTTTATGAGTGTGTCTCTTCAACAAGACTCCTTAAGGTACATCTCCCATTGTATCACTACATCAGGAGTGATGAATCCAATCTTGACTACTTGGCTTATCAACAGGTGATCATCACTATACCCGTAATCACCATGTAATCTTGATTGCAAGGGTATGAATAAGTATGACCCAAAGTGTAACAACTCTTATACAAGATAATCAATATCTCAGGTATGAGGATACTTGTATTGCTATTGCAATAAGACATGACACCAACACATGGATATAGTTATTAACGAGTGTCTATCTTATAACGGTCTCCAATGAATTAGCCCGAATACATTCATGTTTTAACTCAAGGTACCACCTTCAGCTCGTGAGAGCGGCTTCTTGGATTTAATACAATGAGTAAGCCTACACATGCTAGTCTGTCCACTTCATTGATGTCTAATCTCAAGGAAATTATGACTAGGGATATTTAGACTATTCGTAGTAACATGCATGTGCAGTTCTCACACCACATAGCTCCCAATATGTCCTCACACTTTCATGCTATGAAGTATTCATAGACTTTGTCTTATCCATGCACATATATAATAACACATATATATGATACCGGTGAAATACATAATTTAAACAATAACTGATAAATGACAAAGATGCCTTTATTACTAATAATAATAATCTAAAGCCATTTGTACATTATAACTAATTAAGATATATCGCCCTTTGTTATCTGGACCTTCACAATTTCTTTTAGGCACAAATTAAAACACTCTATTATAGCTTGGAAGTCCTCTTGCTTGTTAATGATTGCTAGCGAGATTTTTTATTGAAGCTATTCTTTTCCCTTGAGAGTTAGGATATCTATATCATTTAGTTCCTCTAGAAGCAGATGATGGCACTGGTTGAGATAGGCAATCCTTGATAGGAGAATTGTTAAAAGCACTCAACAAACATCTGAAGTTTGAAGCATAAAGAGCAATCTTCAGTTTTACCTCCATGTCAATTATTCTTGGGCAGAAGTTATGTATTACCTTTAAAGTGAACTCAATATCCCTTGAATCAAACATCCCAACGGTGATCAACTGATCTATGTTCCTATGCATATCATTGCTACTATCCTTGATAACGTTAAGCTTCTTGTGGATGCAAAGGCCAGTGTCTAAGTCAAGTGACTTAGCTTTGGGAACAGCTTGCCCATGGCTTCAAACAAAGCTTTCTATGCTTTCTTAACTATATCTTCAGTATTGTCATTGTTAAGCTTGCAAGAAGACTCCACCTTCTCATCTAGCACATCAAGGTTAAGCGAAGGTTTGTCATCCTTCTTCCTATTCTGCTCAACAACCTTTAAAACTCTATCCACTTTTGTTTATAATAGTTCACCATCAGCTTCGACATACTCTCCAATAGCTTTGCCATGCTATGAATTATGTCCTTGGTGACTTCCACCACTTTGAGCACATTGATAAGTGTATAATTACACTTATTATCATATTAATTTTATACACTAAACATTATAGTTTAAGTCAATTTTATACTTCACATAAAAGATTTCACGTGGTATGTAGTTTTTTTATAAAAATGCAGATACTAAGTAAATCTTGGGAGTAAAATGATCAAAAGTGGAATTCTATGAAAAAAGAGTCAAAAAGGTGCAAAAAGATGTGTGGAAATTAAAGATTTGGCTTAGGATTGAAGTTGTCAAAGATCGATGAAGTTATAAGGAGAATTCTAAAGAAAAATGCAATTCATGGTCGCAATAATCATTCACGGTTGCGACTTGTTCTTCTTCAAAATAGAAATCTGCCAATCAAAGATTCACAGTCACGACTTTTATATCGCGATCGCGACTTAGATGGTTTTCTAGTTTAATCTTCTTAACTACCAACTGCCAGATAAGGACTATCAACCGCCATCAACTACCAATGAATAGACACCTATCAGAATTCAACCAATCATGAAAAGGTGCCTATCCATTATGGATTAGATTGAAGCTTCTCAACCAATCACAATGAAGTGATGCAATCATTCACCGATGGACACAACTCTTCATATGGATAGATGTAACTCATCGAACTCTATAAATAGGGCTTCAAACCTTACAATGTCGTGCAAATCAAGCAGTGGGAAAACATTAGAGTGCATGAGAGAGATATAGTGTGTGTGTGTATAGATAGAGAATTTGCTACGTTCATAAGTGTTAACGAGAAAATGTTTAAGTGATTCGAATCCTTGTTTCGATCATTAGATTTCTCTATATTCTTGAGCGATTGTTGTATAAGTGTACTTGCAAATCACTTATCAATAAAAGTTTTCATTCTTCAATATCCATTTGTTTGATATTCACAAAGAATAGCATCCTAGTGGAGGTTCCGTATGGGCCGAGACCGAATTCAAAGCAGATGCAGGAATTGCGAAATTAAAAACTCCCATTGAAGAGTGGATATGGTTTTATCAACTTTATCTTTCACTTGCATACCTTAAAACTTTGCTTTGCTTTCTACTTATACTTTCTATTTCGAAGTTTATGATATGTCTATGTGTCATAATGCATATTTCATCTTAAGTCTTTTATATTAATCAAGTTATATGCGTTGGAGTTAATTTTAAGAGTAGTTTCGGGGTTAACAATATCGTGTATAATCACTGGATCTGTGTTATGAGCCAACATTTTTGGAATAGTAACTTGCTAAATGTGGCTATGTGAGAGTGACCCATACTAAGCATAGTATTGACGTTGTCCAGGTTTATATAATTGTCTTAATTTTTTTGTGCTAGGTTTAAAAAAGTTATTTCATGTGTTGCTCTGCAGCTAATAATTGAACATTTGGATATTTTGAATCGAGTCTGTTAGATTAGTTTAGTAAATTGTAACATATTTGTTGAACTTGCATATTTTCTCTGCTATCCTTATTTCGTAGGGAAAATCTATATATTTAGATTCTCTAATCTTTCATATCTATATTCACTCATTCTTCATTCTAACCCTCCTATCCAATATATCAAATCTATTTTATTTTCTTTATTCTATCTTCCATATTGAT